>JAFELO010002069.1:214291-252941 GCA_017140195.1 Eumaeus atala
TTGCACAGTCCGTTTATATATATTTATATATATCATACGTGTTTCAATAATAAAAAAATCAAATATATAAAATTTATTAAGTTTATAAGAATATTAAATATGTTGCCGTTGTCTAGCACCTGTAACACAAGTCCTTGCGGTACTTAACACAGGGCTAGGCTAACGTGGTGTGATAAGTCCACATATATTATTATTATTGTTATATTATTATTATCACACAACAAAGTCCCAAAGAGAGACACACGTCTGTATGATTTCAGAGGAAGATTTTAGTATATAATTCCTTAAGTTCCGTCTTATTCAAGGGTGAAAAGCTGCTCGTCAGTATGTGATTCTAAAAACGGATTTTCATGTTGATTTCACCAATGGATACAGCGATTCCCGAGATATGTGTTACGAGCGACAATTTGAATAACACGGGCACATTTGATGCCTTGGTATCAACAGACCCGTGTTATTCCCTGTCTATTCTGTTGTTTACTGTATATGTCTGAGGTCACACCGCCATGTCAAGGAGAGCACATTGCACAACGGCAAGTTCTGTAAGCGCCATCTTTTCAAAATAAGAGACTGAGGAAATAGAGACCTCACTTGTTAAACACAAGTGCGCTCTCTATTTCCTCAGTTTTTACACGAACAAAAGTTTGTGCAATTTACTATTAAGTTCAGCGCAGTTGACAATAGTCCCTATATAGGTCACCACAACCGAAATTTGGATACTAGGACATTATAACTTTATACGCGTTATAATATTGTCTTATAATTTTCCATTAGAACGCATATTTGCAGTCGCCCCAAAGGCCAATCTGCCACCAATTAGGTCAAAAGTACATGCACTGTTAGGCTCACAAAGGCCTGCCCTAGTTCACCTTTGCGTTTACACAATGGGGGTGGAGATAGCCAGTGTCCGTGAAAATATTCCTATAGTAGGCATTTCACACAATTCCAACAAAACGAGTCACAAACGATGTAAAGGGTTATTTCATCATCGCCACTGGTTATAAGTTAAACTCGAGGAATGTGAATGAGAAAGACGAAAAAGAAGCTCCGAGCTGCCCCTTCACAATGACGATTCTGCCTCTTTTGGAATATTCACAAGCCTTACCGTACTTCTTTTTTTTCTTGTTTACTCGGGGTTTCTCGTGTACATACCATCGTTGGCCATGGGTGGGGTCCAATGGTGAATGAGGCTGGCGGCATATTATTGTGCCGAACACTCACTAAAATCACCGCGAGTGTCACCAGTGCGTCAGTTGTGAGGTACACTGGGATTGAAAATCATCACAGCACCCCGCCGGCTACGTGACAACCCCACCATTTTTGCTACAGTGCAATGTGGTGAGGTTCCCATCCTCCTTCGTTACCCCGTGCGCAAAAGTGCCTCCTCCTGTTGCTCCTTTGTAAAAAAAGAACAGCCCTCCTCAGTTGAATTGGCTTCGCCTATGTTCACCCCAGGCTACTGAGCTCCACCCTCACAACAAGGCATGAACCATGGTTGGGTCACAAGCATTACCACACTCAACCCACGCTAGTGCATAAAACGTATATTGTAGAGTAAAGGGGATGTGCCAGCAATATATATATATATATATATATATATATATATATATATATATATACTCTGGTACGGCTTAATTAAGTAAGGAACACGCTGAATGCACACTTGAATCCTCATCAGGCTGTTCGGGTGACCTAAAGTCTAATTGTAGACATCCTTCGGCACGCTTACTATCTATATCTTATAAGTAATAATAATAAGGATTATTCCTTTTTAGAAAAGGAAAGATGTATAGAATATTCATTTAAAGTCAACACATGTTTTTTTAATAATTTAATGTAAGCCTTACATTAAATATTAGCGGTGGATATATTACATTTTAGTACGTTCAAATTCTTAATCAATACATTCTACACACGTATAACTTGATGTTAGGGACACACATACACTCAATAAATTATATTAATTAAATAATACATATATTAGATACCTAAAAAACTTATCTTTGCTAATAAGGAAGAAGTGATTTTATAGCGAAAAACTTATCTATAACATTCGTCACAATTGTATTTAATTTTCGTTGTCAATGATATTCAGATATAAATTATCTGTTAAATTTTACGGAAAAGTAAAACGGAAAGTAAATCGTACTCACCATCATTGTCAGACTTTCCGAAACATAATTGCCACAAACACGCTCATCAAAACACACGCTTGCACATTCCACGACTAATTATATAAACAAGATGCTTAGCAATGCGAGTATATCGATTGATAATAATAATGGTTTGATAAATTCCACTCGACGAATAGAGGTATTAACAGATTATGATAAAATTATCGATTTCGCTTCAGTTATGTTGAAAAATTGTCGAACATGAACGCGGAATTCGTTAATTCGAATATAGAAAAATAAGTGCACACAGATCTAGTTATGAATTCAAATAAAGAATATTTGTTCGAAATTTAAAACATGATCTGAAAATGATACTGGCACATTGAGTTTAAGTTAACAAATGAGGATAGTTCACAGTAGAACCATTTTATATTCTGTGATGGTGTTTTGTAACAAACTTGCCATTAGTTAGGATATGTTTAACATTCATTTACAACTACAGATTAATGTTTAAAAAACAGGAGAAAAATGTCCATTTGGATAGTAACATATTCCGCATAGACATCTTAAACTGATGTCTGTAATATCATGCCTAATTGACTAAATATAGGAAAATCTAGTGGAAAAAATCAAAGTAAAACTTGATATACTGGCAGCTGTTCCGACATATCCACTCAGAAAGGATTTAAAAAAATATACTCAAGATGCAAAATTTTTAAAAAAGGGGTAACCATTATGCCTTTTTTTAATTTCTCCCTTTGTTAAACCACGGGACGTAGATAGGAAAGCATAAAATAAATATGATTTGCGGTAGAAAGTTAGCATTACTTTTTTACTTTTAAAGAATTAAAGTTATTTGTATAAAATTTATGTTGGAACATTTCTATAATGTTGAAACATAGAGAATTCACTGAGGCCAATTCGTCAGATGTAAAGCTTCTCTCGAAGGAAATCAGGAAAATAATTCGCTATTCTTGAGACCTTTGCTAGTGGAATACGCAAAACATACCTGGAAAGGTTTTCAATTTTGTCCCTATAAATGGGAGTATCCTATGGGACTGGTTTAAGGGGGCTATGATTTCGAGAAAGATAATTTTAATTTTTCCCATTGATTTGTGTTTAACCTTTCCAAGGGAGATGGACAAGTGGTTGGAGTGTTTCGCCAACGAATGAGAATCTTTGTTGCATTTTCGTGTACAAAACCGAACTAGATTTACACTGCCGCGAATACCCTGTTACATAACATCAGAGTGAAGTGATCGATTTTACTGGAAAATAATATGAGTGTGCAAGTTAAAATATCTTTAGTTATACGAAATGTAACTGGTTATGAGAGGAGGGAAAAAAAATGTGTGATCTCACCTCTCTTTCTTATGGTAGGACATAGTATACGAAACGAAGACAGTTACGCAAACTTATAATATATCTCCCATAACTTCCGTTGGCATCGTTTTCGTAACGTGCTCGTC
This sequence comes from Eumaeus atala, assembly GCA_017140195.1. Taxonomy (NCBI): domain Eukaryota; kingdom Metazoa; phylum Arthropoda; class Insecta; order Lepidoptera; family Lycaenidae; genus Eumaeus; species Eumaeus atala. Next base: position 217,875 of record JAFELO010002069.1, read on the forward strand.
ACGCATTCTGCAGCTTACACCCCGAGTCAAACGAGTATCCTGGTCCTTCAAAAACTTTTATTCTTAAAGTGACATAGAAGTGTTATTGAGGATATATTATATGAGATGTTATTAAGATACTGATTTACTCTTTTCTATTGATGTCTTAAGTTTACGCGAATGCTACTCATTACATTAACATTTTTGTTGTTTTTATCGCGTTTTATTAGTTATTTAACCAGCCCGACGTTTTGTTTTATATTATTTAGTAAAAAGACACTCCCAAGGAGACATTACAGTCGCCCAGGTTACAAGACAGAATAAGCTAGAATTAGAAACTTCTTGTAGCGTAGTGTAGATACTAAAAGATGGAGCCAGTTTCCTGGCCTGGATTGCATTCGAGACAGTACAAAATGCAACGGAGTAGCCATCACTTCCTGCCAGCATTGAAGGAACGAGGGCTACTCTCCCGCCCCACCATGATTCAAGCCTTGTCGTGGCGGTTGGGCCTAGTAGCTTAAGGTGAACCCAGGTCCCCACCATGGTTCAAGCCTTGTCGTGGCGGTGGGGCTTAGTAGCCTGGGGTGAACCCAGGTGAAGCCAATTGAACCGAGGGAGATCTTTGCACCCCTCTTATAAGAAGGCTTCAAGATCAGGAGGAGTAATCGTTCTCGGTACTCCTCTTCTAAGAAGAGGGGACCTAAGAGCAACAGGAGGTGGCGCTTCTGCGTACGGGGCAAGGGGCGAGGATGGGAACCTCACCCCATTGCACTGTCCCAAAGTCGGTGGGTTTGTCCTGTGGTGCTGGGCATCCCCATCTGTGGAGGTGGAGTTGGTCCCTTAGGGGCTGACTAACTGTCGAGCTGCCCCGATGATTGTTGTTCCGGGGCACCTCACCAAGGGCGGCACTGATGGCACTCGCGGTGGTTTTTGTGGGTATTCGGCACTGTAATGTGCCGCTTGTCCCACACACCACTGGACCCCACCCAGGGCCAGTGAACAGTCAAAAAAAAGGGTGAACCCAGGTGAAGCGAATTGAACCGAGGCGGCTGCGCTTTGTCCCATGTTATAAGATGAGGGGACTAAATAACAGGCGGATGAGGCGCTATTTGTAGCCCTCTTATAAGAACAGGGGACACAAGTGTGGAGGATGCGCTTTTGCGCACGATGCAAAGGGCGAGGATAGGTACCTCACCCAATGGCACTGTCCCAATCTTGGTTGGGTTGTCCTTTCGAGCGTCCCCTTCGCCGGTCCCTTAGGGGACTGACTAGCCGTCTAGGTGCCCTGATGGTCTGTAGTCCGCCAAGGGCGGCACTGATAGTAATCGTGGTGGGTTTTTGTGGGTATTATATATATTATGATATGCCGCGAACCCCACTCAAGCTGGCTGAGACCAGGGCTAGTGACGGCGCGTAAATGCGCTTCTCCGTATTAACAGAAATAGGGTTCACTTACCCGATCGTGGTAGTCCTACTTCGCTGTAATGCAGGAAAGGCACTACGTCTTGAAACAAGTGATTTCATTGTGATTTATTTAATTTTAGATATATATGTCTACTAGTGGGTGGTAGGTGGTATGAAATATTTTCTTATCATTAATTCTGTTGAGCGTTGTTTGCTGTCAACTGTTTATTGTGGTTTATCTTCTCGTCTTTATTTTTTCTGCACATTTACTACTGGGATTCTATAAAACAAGATCATGAACGATTTTCGTGTGCAACTATCGGGACTATTTGGGACGATAGTCCACATAGACAAATCGGCTTACACTTTTAACACGTAAAATTTACCAGTAACAAAATATAGAAATCTTTAGGTGATATGAATAATCACAGGTGATGATGAAGCATAATATTTTAAAGCAGCTACACAATTCTTTAAAAAATCCCCGTATCTTTCAATTGTAATCCATATAATCTTATTGATACAATTGCAACTGTATTTCCAATGTGATAACCTTCATTATTTACGGGTATATTGTTTCAGTTTACGTAAAATTTTGTAAGGCCATATCAGGCCAGCCTTCATGAAGGTACAATGCATGCAACGGAATTGGGCCGGCACGATCGGGGAGGTACCTCTCGCTCACATAATGTCGACGTAGTGACATATGCAGTCCGGTTTGTCAGTAGCTGGTGGCCCATCGGGGGGAAGAAAGGAGGGCCACGCATCGGTATAGTAATTATGTGGATGTTCATGGGTGTCTGTAGTCGTAAAAATGCTCAGATTGCTCGTTGGCCCCCTATTCCATAAAAAAAATACATAATTATTTTGTGACTATTAGTTAGTTAGAAAATGATTATGTATTTTTTTATGTATCAAAAAATATTAATTTATTTCATAGAATGATAAACCGTTCGGACTCTCAGTACGAACTCATAATCATTGATACAAGAATGTGAAAGCGAAGAGAAGTGCAATAGAGCTTCATGTGATTGCTATACGTGCTTATCGGGGGACGAGACTAGGTTCCGGGTGGAAAGGGTTCCAAGCCTCCTCACCCTCCCGCAGATGGGAGAGATGTATCCCGATACGAGAATGCTTATAATAAGCTAATTTTACTATTATTAACATGTTCAGAGAGATCCCTCATCATCTGACTCTGAAACCGAGGGCAGACACAGAAGGGCTCATAGTGAGGATCATGCCTGCGGGGCTCGTACAACCCTTCACCCTCAGACGGGCGATAGAACTCGCGCGCGATAGCCTCGGAATACCTAGCCGGTACGGCGGTACTGTTTAAGCTAGGCAAATTGTGAATCGTATAGGACCCCATACCATGGGACCACAGACGCTCAGCAACCGAAAGCAACTCGATAACGTCGCTAGCGCTTTGCTCATCAGACCAATATCAGCCCTACTAAAGGAAATACAAAATTTTTTGCATTAAACGACATCGAAGGTAGTGACTAGATCAAAATAACTTGATCTAATTCAACAAACAACAACGCAGTACAAGACAAACGAGAAATCGGTGCCTTTTTATGACTACTAACGCTCATGAACATCAGCATATTACTTTGCCGACGCGTTGTCCCCCTTTTCACCTCCACCCTCTATGGGCCACCAGCTACTGATAAACCGTATGAAACACGACACCGAAGATACGTTGTCTAACAGATTCATAACGGAATGATATAACCACAAAACAGCTTCATTTGGTGATAATTTAGCAGCTGGCGTGGTTCCAGCCATTTCATTTAACCGAATATAGTGAAAGTGATAACATTATGAAATACTTTATAGCTATTAAGTGTTTGTATTTATATGCATCTCATTAATCAAATTATTGTTTATTTGAGCAAAAAATTTATATTGTTTTGCTAAAAGGGTATTATTTTCGAATTGGTCATACAATTTCTAAGTATACTCAGGCAAACGAAAAGAAACCAAATAGAGCGAAAGTTTAGGCCTTTCTCAGTTTAACATATTGTTTTCGTATATTCACGCGATTGTTATTCATTATTATGACTATATGTGTCTTAAGATTTACTTGTGAGTTGACACAGAATCTTCGTAACAAATGATTGTATCAAAATTCTTTAGCTATTCTGTAATAAGAATAAATCTAAAAATGTAAAATATATATTTAAGATATAAATACTACATAGAAGAGTGTTTATAAATCTACAATTGTTTGCTCCAATTACATTTTTTTACCCCTTTTTTTTCCTATATTCGCAAATAAAATTTTTTCGAACAAGGTAAAACAAAAAAAGTTTAAAAGTCAAATAGATTTAATTTAGTTTTGTACTACAATAATTGTTCAAAATGTCTTCCTCGTGTTTTTATGCACAACAAGCATCTTCTTAAAAAATAGCCGTAATCTACGTAACGCCTCAACAATTAACAACTGACATTTTTATTCCGTCCAGTTCCAGTTGTTGCGGTGTCCTGTTGCTGACACTACCTCAATGAAAGCGGCGTATGGCAACTGCGGGTTTTTTTGGGTCCCATCCATGTCCGGTGACATGACATGACATGACATGACATGACATGGCGTGACATGACGTGACGTGACGTGACATGACATGACATGCCACGACATGACATGACATGACATAACATAACATAACATAACATAACATAACATAACATAACATAACATAACATAACATAACATAACATAACATAACATAACATAACATAACATAACATAATAACATAACATAACATAACATAACATAACATAACATAACATAACATAACATAACATAACATAACATAACATAACATAACATAACATAACATAACATTACATTACATTACATTACATTACATTACATAACATTACATAACATAACATAACATAACATAACAACGCAACGCACCGCACCGCACCGCACCGCAACGCAACGCAACACAACGCAACGCAACAGAACGCAACGCAACGCACCGCACCGCACCGCACCGCACCGCTCCGCGCCGAACCGCACCGCACTGCACCGCAACGCAACGCAACGCAACTGAACGCAACGCAACGCAATGCAACGCAACGCAATGCAACAGAACGCAACGCAACGCAACGCAACGCAACGCATCGCACCGCAACGCAACGCAACGCAACAGACCGCAACAGAATGCAACGCAACGCAACGCAACGCACCGCACCGCACCGCACCGCAACGCAACGCACCGCAACACACCGCAACGCAACGCAACGCAACGCAACGTAACGCAACGCACCGCACCGCACCGCACCGCACCGCAACGCAACGCAACGCAATGCAACGCAACGCAACAGAACAGAACAGAACAGAACAGAGCAGAGCAGAGCAGAGCAGAACAGAACAGAACAGAACAGAACAGAACAGAACAGAGAAAAAACAAAACAAAACAGAACAACGACGTACATCATGGCTAGCTATTAAGCTACCATATATATTTTGTAGGTACACGATGCATTAAGTAGGATTAAGGGGAGAACCCCTCAAATGTACTTTATGTAAATATTTTTTAAAAGGACGGCGACGCATTTGCATTTATGTATATATGTATAGGCACACATTGAACATACATTTGAAATTCAGAGAGCCTCAGGCCCCGATTATTTTCACCTGTCATGACAACCCCGTTTTCCTGCCTAAAGAAGCGGAGCAGACGCGTGCCGCAGTCTCTTCTTTTCTCTTGTACATTCTAATTCTCTTTTGTTCTCTCTGTGCGTTTCTGATTTGTTTCTGAAATTTTTGTGAAATTCCGCTTGCCCATTGGACTGAAGAATTAAGAAGGACAACAACTTCTATATAACAACTATCCGGACGTGTATGTCGGTACGGTGACGGTAGTTATCAGAAGGCTCCGCCAGCTCGTGTGTAACACCCCTAATACGATACTCGATTTGCCTAGTCCAAATAATACCGCCGTACAGGTTAGGTATTCTGAGACTATCGTGCGCGAGTCTTCTTATCCATTATCATCATTATCATTAGAAGTTGAAGGGGACACGGATCCTCCAGTCATGATCCTCTCCAGGAACTTTCACTTCAACGCCGAGGCCATTTTAGCAATCGTGCGCAAGCTACCCCCGATATCAGAGTCGGAGGAGGAGGGACCTCTCGGTCCCTCTGGCCATAATATAATAAATAGTTAGTTTACATAGATAGTTAAGTTAGCTGTCACAAACACTCTCATATCGGGGTGCATCTCTCCCATCTGCGGAAGAGGGGGGGGGGTCTGTCCCTCTTTCGATCCCAGCCTAGTTTCGTCGTTGTCATAGCAATCCAATGAAGCCGTATTGGGCTTCTCTTCGCTTTCACAGCAAAAGTTCAGGTACGAAAAATATGTGTTACACGCATTTATTATTAAGCGTTATGAACGCCATCCACATCCTAAATGTGGCAATCCCTTGTGTATTAATAGCATTATTTATTGCCAGCCGCGTCCTTTGATGAAATTAAATGAAGCAACACTAGTCCGTGTGAACTGAAACAAGAAAATTATTGGGTTCTTCCTAATTGACACTAAAATTCATTTACTCTATGTAGAGTCATTGTGTCTCTTGTTCACAAGTTGTTTTGACCTGTTTATGCTTGCCCGCTATGGTTGTGTGAGTTTTACGCAACATTCTCAGGTTTAAAGTCAGTATAGGGTTCCGCAGTTTTTACAATAGCCAATTGCGAGTCATGTTCGGTGAATGTGAGTTCCGTACCATGCTCTAACTACTAAAACCCTCACCTGATAAGACAATTTTGTATTAAAGTTTTAACATTTTGTAAGATTTTGATAGTAGAAAAACTTGTTTTCAAATATAATACGATTTTTTTTCAATCAATCATTTGACTTACATTTTTTATAACATAGAGTGGCCTGAAGGTTATTTTAAGCATACAAGTGCCTGTACTAGGAGGTTCAGCTCGTCCCCACCATGGTTCATCGTCCCCGCGTCAGATCAGATTCAGCTCTTCAATAACAAAGGTTTTACTTAAAACTTAAATCGGTGCTGCTTATATATATATATATATATATATATATATATATATATGTGTGTGTATGTGTGCGTGCGTGTGCGCTCGCTCGCCTGTGGAGAGGAAAAAGAGAAGAAGAGACTGCGGCACGGGTCTGCTCCATTTCAATCATGTTTTCAAGACGTCTTTTTTACATTCAAGGTATGACTTTTCATATTACGTATGTAATATTTTGTTTATTTGGGCAAATAATTTACAGGCCTTTATATTGTACTGTTCGGTTGAGAATGTTGTTTTAGAGTATGAAATTTGTATTGGCAGATTTATTCTTCTCTTTAGTACCGTACTTTTGCGAAGTGGGATCATTTTATGTTTTCTTAATAACGTGTTTCGAATATATAGTTTTCTGATAGAAAGTAAGTTACTTATACTCTAGAGGTTATCAGTGGATAAATCCTTTGTCTTTAAAGTACATAATTTTTTTAACGCGCATACAAGTATGCTGTAATTATGAACAACTCTACACGAAAATATATATTTGATTTAATAAATTATTTTGTTTTTTTTTTTTATAATATTTAATTGAAGTTAATTTTCTAATTCTATTTATTACGTGTCCAAGATGGTGGACGATTGATTGATTATAACTCATGAAGTCGAAAAGTTGTATTAGTAACGTTTGAATTTTTAATAACAACCGTTTAGTTGGGGGTGAGAAAGAAGGGGGGAAGCGGTGGAGTTTACCCCAACGTGAAATACTTCTTTGGCTTAACAAGAGAGAAACTAAAATGTTAACTTTTTTGCTAACTTCAGATTGTCCGTTCTTTTATGACAGTGTGTGTGTGTGTGTGTGTGTGTGTGTGTGTGTGTGTGTGTGTGTGTGTGTGCGTGCGTGCGTGCGTGTCATACATTGTAAAAATAATCTCACAATATTTCCCTAATGCGCGAAAATAATGACTTCAAAGAATGATTACAATAGTAATAAATTCGTGGTGTATTAAAAACTATAATAATCGATGGGAGTATCCCATCACATCAATTTTATCATTGACCAATAGGCAAACGAGCACTCGGAATACGTGAGTTCGTAGTTACAATTTATATATAGTCGGGACATGTAGTATAGTTAAATATATAGTCGGAGCCCTTTAGTGAGTACCGGTTCTCATAAAAATCCGCAGGAAGGTTCAGACCTGTTGTTCCCATTCCCCGTTCTCGGGAAAGCTGTGACTTGGGGGTATAGTAAGAGCGAGAAGTACCTCTCCGAGTGTACTGGACCGATTTGGCTGCAGTGCAGTAATTACACTCTTATTTATTAACACATCATTGCAGAGAACGTAGTTCACGGCCGGACCCTGTATTCTCGAGCAATCCAAAAACTCCATGTATATAAAAAGATAAAGAAATATATAAAAAGAGACTGCCCCATGCCCAACAGCTAAATCGGAATCTTCGGAGGTAACTATTACTGTTTGCGGCGCTAACGCCCTCGCCTCTACAGTTCATCGGATCTAAAGGTAAATCCAATGATAGCACCGAGACTATTACAAAATTTTGAGGAAAATGAAAAGAGGTTGTCTTTGATAAGATAAATCGCTTATCGTGTCTGTAGGCAAACCCCATGAAGAATTTCATCACCATAACACGCCCAAGAAGAAGTGGTCGATATTCTATGGAGTTATAGTTTAGTTAAAATTGTTGTAGAATGTCTATTAATTTTATTAGGAGGTACCGCTCGAATTGGGCCGGCACGACCGGGGAGTGTAGATATCGCTCACCACCGTGAAAGGATAGCTATGTTGTCGCGCTGGGTAGGATTTGTAAGTATTCTGTGACTTGTTTGAGGTGAGAGGAAAGGAGGGCAACACATCAACAAAATTACTATGTAGTCATCATGTCCGTAGCCATCACAAGGTCCTGCACCTTTGTCCCCTATAATATACGGAAAAAATATTTATCATTATATTTTTATCCAATATATATACAGATGCCGCGTCTGAAATTAGCGCTCATCCTTTTAAAACACATTTATTCTTGCCAGCTGTACCTCGTGACGTCATCCGCGTGATAGTTATTTTAAGAGAACTATATTTTTTTCCCGTATCGTTTTTTCCAAATATTTCTTTACATATGTATGTACCAAATTTCAGCCATATCCATTCAGATATTTTTGCATGGAAAAAAAAAACATCTATGTACTCGTAGCTATGTGTTGAATATATTATAATTTGAAGACGTTAATAGAAAACTAGATAATGTTGATGACCAAATTGTTAACATAGAGTCACAAAAATTTTTTTCAAGTAAACACTTAGAGGGACTCACTTCTTAGAATTTTTCATAAATTTATATGTGTACATAATAATGTTGACGGACTTGACATTTCAAAGGACTCCATTAAAACTTTTTACTTAAATATAGTTATGTACATGTTGTGTTAATAATATGTAAATTTGTCTAATTAGCGCCATCTAGCGAGAGGACAAAAAACGACTAGCGCATGTAACAAGGAGAAGGTTATCCAATAAGCCGCTAGAGTGTACATTTGAGTTACTGAAGAAATGATTGATACAAAACTTTATCGCGTATTTGTTCGCGCAGTAACAATATTATGAGCACTGTTATGACTAAATATTCTGAAAGATTTTGTCGTCACCAATAACTTTTAGCCGTTATCCACTAAAAGTCCACGATCGAACAAGCACGTTTTGGCTACAGTGCACCGATAGCAATTGAGTCTTACAATATCTATCGGATAGAGCTTAAAACTGATAACCACTTAATGTTATGCACTTTTAAGGAATACAGAAAACGTTTCAAAGTAATTATTATTTTAAAGAACCGGCTTGAGTACAAATTTTAATTAAATTGCGAATTTTTTCCCTCTAATAATAAACAAAAAAGACTTGTAAATTCAATATTTTTAATAATTAGCAGCCTTTTAACTTGCCTTTTTAAAGTTTTTTCTTTGTTATAATATAACACTTTTTAATATAAGTATTATTATTGAATGTTAAAGACTTAGTATTAATATTATTACTCAATTTAACACGTATAACGAAACAAATATATTTCTAATTTATATAATTTCATTCCACAAATTATAAAATTAATTTTGTTTATATTCAACTCCAATAAATAAAATAATTTTACGTACTCGATGTTAGGACAAAAAGATGATATTTTGATTTTGTCAAATAACACGAAAATATACTTATGATCCTTCACAAATTTGCTTCGAAAGCCAATTCTATGTAGTTTAACGACTTACATACAAATGTATATCAACGGTGTAAAAATGAGAAAGGGTATGACTCCGTTGGTTCGGGCATGTCGAAAGAATGACAGATTAGAGGTTAGCAAAGCAGATGTAGACTGCGAACTGTGAAGGATGTAGTTACCGAGGAGGACCAAGACTGATATACCATGATCAGATCGACCGAGTCCTATCCGAAGGTGGTGTCAAGAGTCTTCGCAACCCGCGTGTCTGTCTGGAGAGAGCAATGAATGTGTAGGAGGCAGGTATGTAAGGACCGTGATGTGTGACACGCCGTTCTCTCTGCGTACCCAACTAGGGAGGTGGCGTGAAGATGTGTGTGTGTTTATATAAATCAACAAGTTACAAGGGCGCAAACTTCTAGGAAGTTTGGTGGCTTAAGCGATTTTCCTCGGGGCCTACTCCGGGTTACTTGGAAGGCTCTGCTTAGAATGTGTTCTGTTCTGTATGTATGATCAATGTCAACATAATTTATGTTCAAGTTTATGCCTTCGTTACGCTACGCCAGTCAAATTGTAGATGTGCGAGACGGCATTACATTATCATCATTATCAGCCCTTATCGGTCCACTGCTGGACATAGATCTCTTTCAATGAACGCCAAGGCGACCGATCTCCTGCTACTTGCATCCATTTCGGACCAGCTACTGCACGGAGATTGTCTTTCCACCGGGTGAACGGTCGACCAACACTTCAGCAGTACATACCAGTAAAGTTAAATATATATATACTGTCGCGCCGCTGTCACCTAACGCCGGTGTCAGGTGAGAGAGAGGTACTTCCCCGATAGTGTCGGCCCAATTACGTTGAATAAGAGGATGTGGAGTAGTGCACCGCGAATAGTACTGCCTTCTTCTTTGAAGCATGGCACTAACTCCTCCTAGAACATTTTACGTCAGCACGATATATGAAGGGGTACGTTACTGTCCTAGGTGAACAGTATTACGTGTATAATGGCGAGATATAACCCATCTCAGAGCGCATACACACCCAACATTTCATGGCCTTTGGGGTCGTGCTGGATATAGTATGGACGCCATAACCTATGGAAGTCGTTATGTCATAATTTCAACGTACAAACGTTTCAGACAAGTCGCTGAGGTACGCAGTTAAGGGAAGGCGTAAAGAAACACAAAATGACTAGTGATGGGACATTTAGGTACTGCTTGACGATGGTACGTTGTATGACGTATGTTGAGTATTTACTAGGTTATACTACTCTGATGCCGCAAAGAACTTACATGTATTCCTTGAGTCAAATCTCTCCTGGAATGCCTACATTAATGAAATCAATCGTAAGGTTCACTTCTCAATTTACTCTTTGAAATGTCTTCAATATTCTTGCCTTTGTCAACTAAAATCACACTCAGGCCCTAATTCAACCGACCATTGGTTAGACACGATGTATGTTGTGTGCTACAAATGAAAATTAAAATGAATTAGACATAGAGATTTTAGATTGAGAAACGTGATCATGTGTCTTATACTCGCAGGCAGTGAAGAATTTTCTGTTACCTCTTCGATATTCTTTTTAATTCCAATTCTCCTTCCTATTTACGTTGTCACTTTTCGCTTGCCCATTTAGAGGAGACTGCAGGTTTGCCTCTTTATCTTATAGACAGAGTAAGGATTACAATACATCTATAATTCAAAACGCCAGACATACTAGTATGTAGAAGTATTTTAAAAATTAAATAACTCCTAACAAACAAAATCTAAAAAAATATTTTTCGAACAAACTACAACATATAACAGTAATTTAATTTTATTGAATTTAAGGGAGGAGACTGACCGGTAATACAATAATTTATATGTATGTATTTTTAGTTTTTATGTTTATCGACAAGTGACGTTATATATTGTGATACAACACTGTTTATATGTCATAATTGTCAATGACAGGAATAGCAATAATTTATTATATCTGAAAGAAAGGGAAGGAATGGTAAAATACGGTTATTGTTTCCAGTGTAAGTTGAGCTCTAAATAAATTATTTTCCGAAATTTAAACACTTGAAATTAGCGTATCTATGAAATGTTCTACCATGTTCTTTGAGATTAGACCTATTGCTTTTTTTCCACAACATTTTATTGTACAGGAGGGCATAAAGAATTTTATTTAATGATATATTATTGTAGAAGTTATTAGCGCAATTAGATAATGTTGATGGGTCACGAACCTGGACGATACTAAAAAACACATCGAGCTCGGCGTCACATATAAGCGCAATTTGACCGACGTCTTGCCACACAATTTTCGCCCAGCATTAGGCGTGTATGGGTTATAACGTCGGTGGTATGAACACAAGCATCAGCTGTCACAGCTTTCATCACAAAATGGACTATGAAAATATCTTAAAAGATATGGAACAGTGGAAAGGATGTCATAGCATCTGTATGACAAAGGTTCAATGGGTATCCGTAATCGTCAAGAGGCTCCGGTTGGTTGTTTGCCCTATTACAAAAAGAATATTACTATATCTCAACTTAGAAGGGCGGATTTTGGTCGACCATTCACCAGGTGGGAAGTCTATCTCCTGGCAGTTGCCGGTTTAGAATGCATGCGAGCAGGAGAATCGTATTGGAGTTCATTAAAGAAGGACAATGTTAGTGGACCAATAAAGGCTGATGATGATTATATATCGATACAGCCGTCAACTCACTCCAGTATAGTGGTCATCCCGCATAGAGCTGTGCTGCATTGTAGTCGAAACCGGCCGACACGAAGGGAATGCGTTTCGGTCACTAGATATTGCCGCAAAGTGTTTCATACAGTCTGTGAATATCTGTTGGGCCATTGGAGAGAAAGAAGGAATATCGTCTCTCTAACTATTCTGCGGATCTCTACGGGTGTCGGTAGACATTATCGGACTCCGAATGCTCGTTGTACCCCTTATACAATAAAAAAGCTGCGCCGTGTTAGCCTGATCTGTCTGCATCGCAGTGCTGACACCCCTCTTAATTGGTACAATCAGACAAGGAACTAAATATCTATACTTATTTTTTAATAAGCCAAGTCCCCAAAAGCTTTATATATGTGAACGATTTCAATGTGATTTTCACTTGTGGATATATAGAGCAATATCCGTGGGTTTTTATGTATATAATATTCACGGTCGAAACGGGGGCTGGTCGATAGTTAAATAATAAAACAGTTATTCTGATTCCGTCTATTGTCGGCCCCTCACTCACGCCGCGCGTCGAAAAACGCGAGAATTAGCGAGCAGAACGAGAATTAGCAAGAAATAGCCCTTGCTTGCGCTGGGATATTTGCGACGCGAACTGCGCGAACCGCGAGATGACGTCACTCACGCATGAGTTCCAACATCACGTTTCCCTCTCCGCCGACAAAAATCCCTTCACGCTCGCGAACCCTGCGAATGTGACGCTGCGATCCACATGCGCGGTTCGCGGCCACCGCTGTGCGGACGCACAAGTAAGGAACCCGGGAAAGGATTATTTTGTGCACTGATCTAAGGCATACAGAAACACGAAATAAGTACTTTGTTTACGATATAGGGGGCAAACGCTCGTTTGAACGGAACCCAGTAATTACTATTGATGCCTATCCGCAACCGACGTCCAGTATTGTCATACATATGCGTTCCCTGCTTTCTTCCTCCTCTCCAATGGGCCACAGGCTGGTCACAACTCATACGAAATTCTACAGCATACACATATGGATGTTATGGCTGCCACATACAGCGGTGTGACGTGCATGTGTGGTACCTCCCCGGTCGTGCCGGTCCAATTGGGCTGTAATGCAGCATGGCGCCACCTCTTACTAGCTATAGCTATTTATTTTATGAAATAGTAATATAATAGAATTAGTAAGCAATTGTCTACCCAGTGCGGTCCATGAGATATCGCCCGATGACAGACAGGCGGCGAACGGGCGTTTTAGTAAATGGGACCCACTTCAGTAACGTCAAGTAAACGATTAAATAATTGTTTAAAATTTACGAGTTACTTAGGTGACAAACGTATAACTAAAATTTTATTGCATAACACGTATAAATAGGTATTATTTTATATTTAAATTCAGACAGTAAAGAGAGAAAAAAAAATATGTTAAAATAGTATTTATATCCAATAAAATGTTACAATATCAGTACTTTTACGTAATTTATACAATCGTGTAACCTTTCCCTTCGATGCATTTGTCGAATAATATTTGTAAAGGTTAAAGTTAAGAAACAAATATACAGGCTGGCGAGGCTGACTGGTGAGACATTCCCATTTTAGTTTCGCAGAACATGTAGTTGATAAACAATGTATTTAAAAAAAGTGTAAAGTAACGCAAAGGGGCTAAAATCACATATTGTATCAGCCTGTCTGTATACATATCATTGAATTGAACGTTTAACGCATGACATACAAACCACGTATATATTTCACAAGGAGACAGACACACAGTAAAAATACAACAATTAAATTGATGTGAAACTGCTACAACTTTATCTATCCCTTATGATGTTCTTTTCTAAGAAAATTTAATGTAACAAAGACACATTTCGCAGGTGATTTATATTTTGAGAAAATGATAAAAAAGGGGGCGTATGCTTTATATTTGTGATGACAGATGTAATAAGGGGGTGTGAATTTACTAGGGTCGAGATGATCGCGCTGAAAAGAATACGCCCCGTCGAGATGAGGCCCATTGTAGTTCCAGCTTGTGTTTAAGTGAATATGTTTTTGCGGACGCTAAGCGGAAGGCCGCTACCTGATACGGTTGGCCATTTGCAGAATTCTATATCCCACTGTAATATAAACTTTTAAATATTTAGAATTTCCATAAACGTATTCAGGATATGTCTTTTATAATTCACTGTTTGGATGGTCATCGTGGAACATCGTTTTGTAGAAGTCAAAGCTGCGCCACACTTTACAGGCCGGCGCATTGTGGTCACTACCACCGGCTGACTCTAATAATAATAGGTACTTACACTTAGACATCATCATCATTAGCAGTCATCATCAATCCACTGCTGGATATAGGTCTCAGTGAAATCCTAGACGGCCGATCTCCTGCTACTCGCAGCACGGACCGGCTACTTCACGGAAATCGTCTTCCCACCTGGTGAACGCCCGGCCAACATTTCGTATTCTTAAACACGGCCCCCACTTAAATACATCTTATTTTTAACCAAAACCGGTATAATTAAGGACGTATAAAGATTCCTATCGACCCAAACCGATATCGAGATTAAATTCGTGCATGCCAAGTATGAAACGATATAACAACTACTAATTCGCATACGTCGTACGGTCAGGTACGGTCGTGCTGTCCCAGTGTGGTTACAATGTAGCATGGCACTGCCTATTGTGAAGAAGGACTGAAGGAGGGCTACAAACAAAAAAAGTGGCTTCGAATGCTCGTTTGTCACATTATGTTATACAAAAATAACGCTTTCCCATAACAGCTCGATGTGCAACATCATGTACAGTAATAAAATCGTCGCCAGGCGAGCACTCGTACCAATCTGATGAAGCTGTATCAGGCGTCTGTTCGCTTCCAAAACGTAAGTTCAGGTGCGAAAAAAATGAATAAAGAAATGGTTGTTGAAAGGCAATAAAAATTATTTATGTCATCGTAACAGAGAGTGTAAGTACAGGGTGAACTTCTCTATCATTTATTGTTCAATATATTCAAAATAAACTAAACTATGTCAAATAAACTAAAATGTTACAAAATTACGATGTTCTCCGTGCATCCTGTTAATTAAAAAATGAAAACGTAACAGAACAATAATAGTTGATTACAATAGGCACGTTTCCAGCAATGTTGTATGAGTGGTATCAGAATTAATACACCCATGAATGTTAAATATAAAAATGTTTTTATATTTAACTAAATTAACATATTTTACACACGCAATATGATTATCAAATGTCGCGAACAACGCAATAATTGAAATTATAGTAATTATAATATTTGTAGATCTCCATTTTATTTTATATAATAATATTCGAGGAATTTGTGGTAGGAACAAGTTCAGATGAGGCTTACATCAAAGAAAACTGAGCTTAAATTTTCATTCCTAATCTGTCTCTCATTTTTGACAGCCTACAAGTCATCCACTAACTTAGATTCCAGGCAAAAAAAAAAATCAAAATCAGATCCCTTTTTGGCCCCAAACGGTTTCGTCATCCGATGAGCATTCATATGTATGAAGATGTACTGTGCTTGTATTCGCTTCCACAGCATAATTACAGGTCCGAAAAAATAAACTGACTATATATCTGCTAATATTGTAGAAGTTATTTTGGATCAGGCGAATAACAGGATAAATCGTTTTCCTTGATTAGGTAGCCTCATTTAGCAAGTGATATGAGCAGACAGGACAATACAATATCATGGTTGTCTAATAAAATAGTTTGCTTCGAATCAAATAAGGCTAAAAATAATGTCCCACCAGGAGAGACGGCTTGTCACAAAACTAACATTAATAACTCACGGTAGGCGTTAGGGAGACATTTCTAATGATTACAATGTTCAAACACAACAACTAGAGATAGTTCTCAGAACACCTGTCTTTAAATACCTAGCGGTGCGGAGTACTGCAAGAGCTCTAGTGCAGAAGTACTTAAACGGAAATGTGTAGAGATATTTAGATCGAAGAGAATTTAACTTAGAATGAGCATTGTGTATTTATACTCTGTGTAGATTATACATAATTTAAGATGTTTCAATGTTCTTAATCTACTAAAACAGCTTCAAATTGAATGATACTTTTTTGTATTATTGTTAAACTCTACTATTCTTCTCTATTACTCTGTCTATACTACTACTCTACATTAGATTCTATGGGATGGTCGAAGCATCTAAGTAGGAAGTTTTTCATGTTAAAATTTTAGAGCAATATCTTTACGAACAATTCTATAAGTACATTTGACAAGATAACAGTGTATTGGATCAAAGAAAATCGGACCAACTAAATGAAATTTAATAAATCTACGATATTACATAATCTACTCCATGTAGTTTTGACTTATTTTATTTATTCGTTCCGATTTACTTTAGTCCAATGCAATGTACGAGTATATTGTACAGTGTATTGGATCAAAGTAAGTCGGATGAACTAAATGAAATTTAATAAATCTACGATATTACATAATCTACTGTATGTAGTTTTGACTTATTTTATTTATTCGTTCCGATTTACTTTAGTCCAATGCAATGTACGAGTATATTGTACAGTGTACTGGATCAAAGTAAGCCGGATCAACTAAATGAAACTTAATAAATCTACGATATTACATAATCTACTGTATGTAGTTTTGACTTATTTTATTTATTCGTTCCGATTTACTTTAGTCCAATGCAATGTACGAGTATCTTGTACAGTGTATTGGATCAAAGTAATTTGGATCAAAAAATAACATTTTGAAAATGTACGGATGCTTTAAAGAAGTTTTATATCTTAAATCTAATAATCTTACATTTCGTTCTTTCCGTGACCATAGCCTGTATATTAAACAACACTTCGGGGAAAATAGACCACGATTGAATCCATTGATGTAGTTTTATTGCATGCTGCTTTTTTTAGGTCGCAAATCATTTTTTTTAAAGACCGTGAAATGTTAATACATCGCAATCAGAGCTCTTTATTGTTTAGCGTCGTTCGGTGGGCGGTGACTGGAGCATAACTGGCCAGTAGCATCAGTCAGTTCTAAATGAATTTAAATCATGGCACGCTGCCAAATCGCAGCACAATGCTTGAGGGACAGCAGCTTAAAGCGTATTGTTAAATTATATATTCCAATGGGTTTTATTACATTTTTATATTTGCACTGTTAACGAAACATTGATTTTTATGAAATGTCTCAAGGATGCCAACAGAATCGTTTCACAGCTTTTGTAGGTTCGTATTGTGTTTTTTACGCCGTCTACAGTGCATTAAATATTATACCAATATTAATCCTTAAGGAAAGTTTGAGGACATTTAGGTTACACGAGTCAATATATAATACACTGTAGATGTAACATATATATTATACACATACATAGCACCCAGCAAACAGAGAAGGATGTGAAAGCTCGTGAACTGTCGAAGTGAGTGCGAAGACTACATTTCTGCATTGATCTCGGTGCCTTTGGCGAGTTACTTGTCCCAAAAAAGCTTATTTGTGGTTGTACAAATAGTGTTGTAACTGTTACTGGATGGAAACTCTTGAGTGATAACTGAACAATACGTTGAACGGACCATACTATGAGAAAGATAACATGCCTTCTCATAAACGAACTTTCTGAAGTGATTTTAGGTAACTGAATGTTATTTAAGCAAACTGACCTATGAGAAGTTATTATTATATTTATACTATGTCATCTCGTACTTGAGCGACACGTAAGAAAGTACGTATCACGGTGATAGCAGTACGTAACTTATGAAGGGTTACATATTTTACTTACATAACATGGGAGTATTATGATCTAACATGAGCATCGCTCTCGTTTAACGTGTGTCTGAGGTATTTTATCTTTTGGCATCTAGGATCAAATTAATGTAATGCAGTATATTTTTCTTTAGTATGGTATGATAATATTTTAAGGCTGGCAGCTATTTCTTTCATAAAAACCTGGTGCTTTTTTATAGTATGAAGGGTATTTATTTTACTCCGATTTCTGTCCAGCTGACTCCAACTAGAAATCGGAGTTTTTTGTCCATGACGCTCATAGACATCCGCATTATTGTCACGTAGTAGCGTTGCCTCCTTTCCTCCTCCCCTCAAATGAGCCATCCGCTACTCACAAACTACTCGATTCGCGACAGCAATCCTGTCTCTTTACGGCGGTGTTATGTGAATGGGAAGTATCCCGGCTCCAACGAATGGCACTGCCTCTTAAAATGTGCTACTGCTAGTGATGCTTAGTGACGGTTCTAAGGCAATTCTTCTTATATTCCAATAGCGATGATTGTACTGTCGCCAACGTACCGTATATATATTTGACGTTCAAGCGATGTTACAGATAAAGTGAGAAATAGAAGTGGCCCTAAGACAGATTTCTTCGGACTTGATAGACAGGGCTATGATAATAGTAGCCCTTTTGACCTAAAGCGGAAGCCCCAAGTGCACGGACCGCTTTACTTACGCCTCGTGGCGATAGCCGGAGTAACGGGCCACTATAATGAGACTGGTTACGTCGTGTATCGAGAATCGGGCATCTTGGCAATCATTGAAACATATCTATGGTCAGATGGAGGCGAATAAATGATGAATCGTGGTATTATTTGTCTCAAGGATATCGCAGAGTCGGCGCGTAGATAAATGAAAGGTTCTATTTCTGTATAAGCAAAATCAAGAGGTTTTACAAAAAGAGAGCGATAAGGAAGTGAATCTCATATATAAACTGTTCGTGTTTGTAACCAAATTCCTACCAAATCCTCATATATAAAATTCTCGTATTGTAACCAAATTCCTAAAAAAAAGGCTTCAGTCATTTTTATGAACTTTCTGTGTATTAGCGGCAGGTCTGAGAACCATAAAGCATATTTTAACTTAGCGGAGCTAGTACTATTATATTGGAGACGAATAAAAAAATATGGATGCAACCTCTGTTTAGTAAGTATTTCACTCCAGACAATCTAGATTAGAGACGATCTGGAGATCAGTTCCCTGGGCTTTCAATGTTTTTTTATATAAATATAGGGGTGCCTCTCTATACTATACAAAAAACATTGAAACTAATACTAAACTAAACTATACTATAAATCGAGCAAACACAACCTTTTTACGACCAGCAATGCCCGTGAACGTGCGCATAAAAATGCTAATGTGCCACCGGATACTCACAAACCGTACGAAACGCGACACCGAGGATGTCGCTTTAGGTAGTGGCATGTTATCGAGAGTTACTTCTCCGATCGTGTCGGCACAATTCCGCCACAATGCAGCATAGCACTACCTCTTACTGAAATATAAAACATAATAGTATAATAAAATAATATATATATATAATATAAACCATTGTGGTATATGTTGATGATGAAGAAAATATAAACCAAATTAGACCAATATATGATACCAAGATATCTTTATAAATATGATTGAAAGGTAATGATTATAAAATGGTTTAAAATTTAGCACGAGGTAAGGTAATTCAATTACAACGTATGCACCCGTACGGGGCTCGGCTTAGCCCATACAAAAACAGTTTTTGACAGGTCGGCTTTGGAGCTTTTGGGCGAAATTTATAGAAAATTGCATAGAACACGCGTTGCGCTCATAGGGTGCGCGGGAACCATCGGGGGGTGTATATTTAGAAAAGCCAACGCCGTATACTGTCAGTCTGAGTTGAGCTCGTGGGCCGAACGCATGTCCCTTGCCCCGCCAAATGTACACAGAGCATTTCGTAATGAAGATAAATGAAAAATAATTAACGGCATTTCAATTCTGTGTTGTGTGCATCGAACTGGATTTTGTTGTGTGTGTTTTGTCGGGTTTAGTGATAACAAATCGAATATTCACCGTGACTGGACTTTTATTGAAAATCTACTGTTTGCACATAGAAAGGTATGTGGTACTAACTGATTTAATTTTCGGTTTGTTAATTATCAATCATGTTCGTTAACGAGCGCATACGGATTATAAAGGACAAACTAAATAAATTGAAATGGATTTAATTTTATAAATCTGTGTCTAAGTAATTAAATAATTAATTACACTTTAGAATTATTTTATTCGGCCATCAATAAGTTGTATTGGTGGAAAACGAGTTGTTTAATTGGGGCAAAGCTTTTTTTTTCAAATCGATTCTTAGTTGCACCCCAGTAATAGAACTTTAGTTCTCAATTTAAGAAAATAAATCGTGATTGTAAAACTCACCTAGTTAATAATTACAATAAATACAACGATGCCGCAAAAATACTTAATTATTTATGATATTTCTAACGTAGCTGCTAAGTAGCAGCTGGTCTGCGAAAATAAGGGTCAAAGCACAAATGTCCAACCCTCAAGCAAGCGCTCTGTACAGATTTTTTGATGATTAAAGCACTTATATTGAGAGAGCCAGTTTTAAACAACTCTAACAATATCTTTTTTACGAATTACCTACTGACTGCATTCTCAATACGGTGCTTGTTGTTGCAGTAGTTTAAAGCTCATTTCAAGAAATTAAACAGAAGGCTATATATAGTTGATACAAAATGATTCTCTTCGCGATGTTTCGAGAAGAACTTAAACAGAAGCTATGCAAATTTTGTATTATGTATTACCAAAATCATTTTTTGTTATAATTATTTCTATACGTTCTTACGACAAAAGTCGTTAGAATTGTGTGAGAGTGGGTAATTTCAAACTGAATAATGTACAAATGTTATACGTATATAACTTCAATTCTCTTCACACAGTCATTAATTCCCCCAAGCTATGTTACCTCTCAATTTTGTTGCACCTAAAACAAGCAGTACCAACTTACAAAAAACGATTCCCGTATAACGCTAATGAAGTTTCCAAACTTCGCGTCAAACGTGTTCGTACCACAACTTGAGCTATATGTTATACACATTTCCAACTTAACGTAGGATGCATAAATTAATATTGAAATGTTGTGCGACATTTGATATGCAAGAAAGTGTAAATACGGTGTTTCCCATGATTTATATGACAGCGCGTCGTATCGCAAATGTGACGGTTAAAATATTTATTGGGAGTATCTTTTTCATGTTGAAACATTAGATTCCCGGTCAGTGAGCGGGTCCGGTGAAGCATAGCAGGAATTTCCACTTTACTGACAATGCCCGACAGGAAAATTCGCCTTGAGATATATTTACGAATACCGGTAAAACCTTTATGTGCTCTTGTTTCGGGCACAACTAGAATTTTAGCGATACATAAGTAAAGGAATATAAGGAAGCCTTTGTAAATGAAGCAAAAGGGTTTCAATATAAACTGAAGTGTTCAAAGTTATATAGGATATTGTGACAGTATACGTTTAGTATCATTTTATCAACAATTATTTAAGTGTCATTGGTATTAGCTAAAAAATAACCAGCACCAGGTCATTTATTTTTCGTTTATATAAAAAAAATATATTTAAATCATATTCCGGTATATTGAAATAATGGCGCAGCAGGAGATACAAGATTATCGTCTTGTAGATAAATAAATATCAATTTCTACTTTCAAATTTTTATGGATCGGTATCCCAGGCATATATTTCGGAATGTATTAAAACATCTGTATATTTTATTTAAATGATCTATAGGCACATAATGTGACGTACGTTTTTAGCGACATACATTTCACTGTTTCACAAACGTATGGGGTAAAACGATGTGTTGTACGACTAATCGTCATCAGGTGAATGACATAAATCAGCCTGATAATGAAGACAAAATATCAACTTGATGATGATAAGTCGAAACCGATAGTAAATGTAAAGTGAAAAATAAATTATTGGTGGAAAAAATATATAAATTTATTCATTCAAGTGTTATCATAGTAATACATACTTCTTATTGTTAGTGTAGCTCAGATTGTTTTAAAACTTTATCTAGTGGTTGTAAATGTTTTTCTATACCGTAGCGAGTAACATTTGTCTTGGCTCCCAAACTCTTGACCGATGAACTATAGAGGCGAACGCATTACCATCGCCGGTAGTGGTACGTTCCTCCAAAAAGAAAAAAAAGAACAAAAAAGGCTTACGAACACTAAGAGATAATTTACCATCTATAGATTTGGTGTTCACCGCGTATGTGCAGTGAAATGTCCCTCCCTGTTTCGACCGTACTCCGGGCGACGTCTTGTTTTATAAATTATTCCGTCGTTCGCCTTTCACGAGGTTTTCTCGAGCAAAAAATTGTTAGAAGTACTTACTCCGTATTATCTTTAAGGCCAGCATTCATACGTAACGTTTTCTTTAAAAAAATGGGTTCATCTGTAACATAGAATTTGTTCTGTGACACGAATGAATGTAACATGAGCAGAAAGCAATATGAATTATTTTTATAAAACTCGTCAATGAAATTGTATAAATAGTTTATTCAAGTTTTAAATCTGGAGCTCAAATTATATTTTATTTATTTAAGAAAATGATTTCTTAATATTTTTAGAATTCTGTGTCTAAGCTATGCAAGAAGAAAAATTAAAAATCAAAAGCTCTTTTTTACATATTTTAACGCTACATTTTGTCGACTGAAAGCGAGACGTCTATAATTTTACTATGACAATTAACAAATAAACGTCTATACATAATAGATATCGGCTATGTGACGGTTTAATCTATAAGGATTATAATTTCGGTTGTTTTCGTTTGTAAGTTAATAGGCAGCCGAGCGAAGGTCTTCGTACCATTACCACCAATTAGTGGGCACAACGCGGTTTTCTTTGATAGTTACTAATAGAAAATTACGACTTGATCTATAGATACATTGTTATACTGTTTTTTTAAATTGTATAGAAATAACATTAATAAAACCAGTATTAAAATAAAAAAAAAATATAAGACTGTTTCGCTGCCGTTAAAATATATGAGTTTACGGCAAAACAATTCTATTCCTCGGCGCAGTCTGAGGGAAAATATAGTACATGTTCACGTACTATAGTATAAATGTATTTGCCCCGCCATAGCACATGACATTTGTATTAATTAAGTATTTTTATTAGTAGTAAAAGGGCTTACAATCATCCGCAACTCTTACTAAATTAGTAATGGTACTTAAGTAAAACATAATAGATCTTCCGCTTAATCCCCTAGTCTCATTGGGATTTTGAGAATGAACATTAGTAGAATAGGAAATTTAATACAATTTAATCCTCTAAGGAACGATGGTGGAAGATGGGCCACTGTGGTTCTGGCGTGGAGGTCGCGTTTAGGAAAACGAAGTGTCGGTCGACCGTTCACCAGGTGGGAAGACGATCTCTGTGCAGCAGCTGGTCCGGGATGCGTGGGAGCAGAGATCGGCCGTTCAATGAAAGTGGCCTGTGTCCAGCAGGGGAACAGATAAGGGCTGATAATGATGATGATGATGATGAATCCGGTGAGGGATTTATTTCAACCCAACGGTACTCAGTACGGGACAGTAAACAATCCAAAAATATCTATTTCCGAAATATATATGATATATACTTGAATATGGATAATAATAATATTTTGAAATAAAGACTCCAAAACATGTCAGTATGTATGATCGATTTTCCCAAAATGTACTAAGTAAACATTCCCTATGGCCAACAGTAAATATAATTCTCTTGTGGCCGCTACTAATCCCGTGGCTATAGTACTCGCCGGCCCGGTCCGGTTTTCACGTTATTAAATCGACGGAATCTTGATATTCTATGAGATAATTAGGGCCCAGTATTATGTTGATGAAGCGGAATACAATTTGTAACCGTTGGCCCAGTATTTAATAAGCTATTTACATTCGATATCGTTTTCTATTTGCTGATGTTTACTTTCGCGAAGACACCAGGCGAGCAATATATATATACTCGCCTCTGTGGTGTAACGGTGTGGGTGTCGCCTGCCAAGACCGTTAGCTGTGTGGGGTCCTGGGTTCCGTCGCCAGGTCGGGCAACTATTATTAAATGTTTTTTCAGATTATTCTGAGTATGCATTACATTGAACGGGATTTGAATGTGGCCATAGGCTTGCCACTTATGACATAACGCGTATCAGTACCTTGGCTAACCGTGGGTGTTCTAGTATATCTACTAGACTTACGAGCTGTGGATGCACTAGCGCACCTATGCGGGGATAATAGGCGTGAATGTACTTTTTTTATGTATATTTACTTTTATTTTTATCAACTTTATTTGCTTACTCTAGAACATCGAACTTCGTTCCGTCTATTTCACCGGAGATTTCATTAAAAATATCAACGTATTGTATTGCACAGAGAAAGTATTTACTAAAATATAGCTCGTATTTTCATTGTTATAATATAGTTTAAATGTTAAAGCATTAAAGTTACGTTTGTATAAAGTTCGAGACGCCAACAGCCAGTACCTTAAAATCTCCTGAGCTACACAAGTCAAATACATAATATTGATTCAAGAAGTCTATAAAAATACAAGAGGCAAGAACAAACTTTGATATTGAAACTTTATTTTTGTTTTAAGAGCAAGGTGGCAACCGGCAACTGACCTAAAGCAATTCCCATGTAATCCTCATTCTGCAGAAAGGTGTTAAAAGTTTCCAACTTCCAAACTTTGCTTACATTCATAAACATTTTACTTCAGAAAGCCCCGATTTTGCACATAATATTTTACACTTATAATTTATATGAATATTCAATGGAAAATAGTATAGTTCTTTGTGACTATACGGATCGGTTGTTTGGCGTTTATTAAAGGAGGCCTATGTCCAACAGAGGACTTATAAAGCCTGATGATGACAACAAAATAAGCGGGCAAACGAGAAAATGGAGCCTTTTTGGTGATAACTGTTGCCTTGAGCCTTCATTCAGCTACAATAGAATATGTGCTTTCCTCTTATTAAGAACTAGCGATTCGCGTCAGCTTCGCCACTGAACAAATTACACATAAAAGATCGCCTCGGGAATCTCTCTATCCATGGGCTAAAACCTTGGGCATTAAATTTGTTCTGTAGATTTTGAGAAAGTTGATCTTATAAAGACAGACAGCTTTTGGGGACATTCTTTTATAATAAGTGTCGATGTGATTTCAATTACAAATATCATCGGACTATCTTTGTGTTCGTATGGTTCAGTCATTGAAAAAATCTTACAAAGAGCTTAAACACATTTCTAAGATGCTCATAAAAATATATGAATAGTATTAGTATAGTAGTGTAGATTAAGATGCGCGTAAAAAGCTCATCGTGTCCTTCCTAAAGTTGTATTTACGAGTTGGACAGCTTTTATTATACACACGCTGAACGTTATTGCGAAACTTAGTTTTTATGAGACACGTCTGCAAATTATAATAACACTAACAGTTAAAGCCGGGACTTGGTTATATAAATGTGTATACAGTTAGGTACCTAACATAATTAAGGGGTTTGAGTACCTACTGGTTTGGTTGGTTAGTTTGAAGTGCATCATCTTTTAAATTTACGAGAGAGAGAAAGTACAGTACTAACTATACTGTACTTTCTCTCTCTGTTTCTCTGCTTTTCTCTTCTCTCTTCCCTTGTGATACAATATTCAAACCTTGCAAGCACAATACAATTTTCAAACCTTGCAAGCACAAGTAATTGATAGGTGTGTCCAAATGATTCTAGTTCAAATATCAATAAGAAACAGGCGGAAGTAAAATGCATTTTGCAGATATTTGGTTATTATTCCTGTTTTTTTAATGACATTTATGTCCATATCTAAGCATTAATAGTACCTTACGGTCACACCCGCATAGTTCACGCACTCTTATATTTTTTCCCGTAGCGTATATTCAATAAATGGGCTATCTAACACTAAAAGATTGCTGAGATTTGCGCGTTCAATAAACAAAGAAATTCTTTACCCTTTTAATGTAGTCGTAATATAGATAGGTAAGTAATAAGGAACGCATAACCGTTCACTGCGTCGATTTAGATTAGATATAGCTGTTATAATTTAGTTACTGTGTGCCATTGCAAATCCGTAAAAAATACTTTCATCATAAACAAAAAAAAAAAACTCGAATGCCACTTAAATCTGAACAGTAGCGTATAAATTTCCCCTACAATTAAGTAATTTTCAACCACGTAAATGAATAAAATGTAAATAAAGTATGGCTCCTGTAAAGGACTTAATAGCGAAAAATAAGGAGACATTAGCGCGTGAAATAATGAAGGGAGTTATATGAGCGTGGAGAATAAATTATTTACACTACTTCAGGTTATTTCGTTTGCGTTTCGACGTGGATGTATACGCCTGGATGTGTAAATGTTAAAGATTTCATTTTAAAACCGTGTGTTTTTTGTAAATTATTTTAGACGAATAGAAATAAAACTGAAAGCACACTTGAAACGCTGGTTAAAAATATAAACAAAAAACTTGTTTATTGATCGATAATGTAAAAAAGTAAAGTTTAGGACAACGAAGTGTTGGTCGACCGTACGCCAGGTGGGGAGACGATCTCCGTGCACTAGCCGGTCCGGGATGGACTACGGTGACCATTACACTCGTTTTAAGAAACTTTACGGTTTCTACGAAGTTACTTGATACACTCTTAGCTATACCAAACACAATGTTTTACGTCTATGAGTAATGAAAACCTAAGTAAATTAGACTGAATACTCGAACGATTTCATTGCTCAAATAGGACGCGTGGTACATCCAGCGTTTTATTATATCCTCGGTATGCTCATATAGCTCGTTTAAATGACTAGTATTCATGCAGCATAGATTATAGCGGGTTAGTATTATGCATTTTTCAGCGATGAAAATGTTTTTTCCCTCCCTCACAAACTCACGGACCGAATACGATATACAGAATGAATGCTAAGTTAAATGCATATTTAAAAATACATTTTATATTCAATGCGGATTTATCTAAATTTTTTCATTACCCCACTTTGAGGAAGTAAAGAGGATGTGTTTCATTACAAAGAAACTTTTGTTAATTTAGTCGCGTTTTTTAAATATTTTATTTACGTTTTGTGTAAATGTTACTTACTCGATTAAGTTACATATTTTTCATTGTGTACCAAAAAAGTAAAAAAATAGTATTTGGATATATTTTTTTATAGTAGTGAAATCGAAGCCTTTTCACTAGTACCGAAACACGAACTTACACGCCTTGCGTACCCTCTCCAACGGCCCACCGGAAACTTATAAACCGCACGGCATGATTAAAAGAAAGTGATAATCACCAATTGTGATAAATTGGTGATCCGACATATACCCTCATGTACGTATTAGTTTCTTTACAGCTTTGGTGATATGAACCAAATGCATCATTTATCACAAGATATATATATATATATTTGTAGGTGCGTATTTTTTACGCCGTAATTAAATGCATTTGGTTTAGATCCTATATGATACATGGTGTAGGAGTGTATAATGAAATAATTATAACGCACAGCCGTGGATTTAATTGAGACGTATTGCCGAACGCGCGGCGTGACTTTTAAAACTTCGTTCACTTCCAAATATTTTCAATGGCGGCCTGGGTCTCGGCTTCCTTGTTCATTTATAAATGTGAAATTTACAAAGTCCGCTTTGTGATGTACACCGTACAATGATGACAAAGTTTCACTACAGCTGTTATGTAACGTTAGACATATGTATGTGTCATATGTCTATGATATGCAGAGGATACATTATTGGTTTAATTAATTGTTTTATGTTTTTTTTATAATTTTATGGGGCCGAACAAGTAGTTGGTCTTCTGGTGACAAGCAACGTTGGTAAACATCCGCACAGTAGTTCCTCCTGCTCATTTCCCCATCACCTCCAATGGGCTACCGGCTCACAGATCGTACGAAACGCGACAGCAAAGCTGTCACTTTGTGGGAAGTGACATGTGAGCGAGCGATACCTGCCCGATCGTGCCGCCCAATTCGGCAGCAATGCAGCATGGCGTAGCCACGCCTTCTATAGTAAATTGCTCATCGGCTCACATTCGCAATTTCTTAAAAAGGCGCGAAAAATTTATTTATTACTGGAGTTATTTTAAATGCCTACGGCATTTATTATCGGCAGTTACTGAAATTAATTTAAAATACTACTAAACTTCTCTATATTCTATTAGGTAAGTATCTTTAACGGCCGCTTTCTATACAGAATTTAATCTATCTATGAATTTAGATAATGGAGATAATGTTATGCGATGTGTAGCCAAAATCATGGATGTATAACATATCAAGTAAATTATTGAAATATTTTACAGTTAGGTATCTAAATTTAAAGAAATACCTAAAAAATAATAAATCATCCTTTGTTAACAATATATAACTATTATATATATAAAGAGTATCTACAAAGTTTTGATTGAAAAACAGTATCTGTGAAAGAGATATTGCAAAAAAATGTAACAACAATGTGAAAAAAATCGAACAATACTCTAAAATCTAATCGTACCGCATTCTCGCAACAAATTTTTAACTCGTTAATACAGCGAAAAAAAAAAAAATATATTCAATCGCACCACAAAAAAAGATCAACAAAAGAATCCGTTATTCTGTGAATGGAGATTCAGCCGCGGCTCTATTTATTTATTTGATGTTATGATATTGCGATCCGTTCGGCTGCATATTAAATCTGATAACAATAGACATTATAGTGGGTTATATCGAATTTTTAATGGGTTTTGGTAGCCATTTTTTGATAGAATTCCTGATTAAAATTCATTTTATGTTTGTGTTGAAAAGCCAAAATCGCCTTTATAGAAACAGTAACACTCAAAAATCAATTAAATAAGGTGATGTGCAACTATTCATTTATACCTTTTTAATTAGGTGTTCAACATTCCTGGAATTTTGACTATTTGCAACATATAACGAGAACACTACGTAGTCACGTCAGTTCCTCACGGGTAGATTGTGTAGAGAGCAGTGCACAGGATTATATCATAAGAAAGGGATGAGTTCTTTTTATATATAAGCATAGGGAGGCAAACGAGGAATCGGAGCCCTATGACACCCATCGAAGCCCATATAAATCGCTTAAATGAATCATGCCGATACGAATAGGCCACTGCCTACTACCTAACCGCACGAGACGCGACACCCAAGTCGTCACTTTACGGCGGTTTCATGTGTGGGAGAAGTACCTCCGTAGTCGTACCGGCCCAATTCGGCTGCAATGAAGTATTATAGTACCTCCTACAAGATATATAAGTAACGCGTTAAGGTTGTTCTAAAATAAAAATACGAGATAATTTTTCCATAGTATGCTACAAAGTTTAGATACATTTTTAAACTTCAATGTAACTCAGGTAAGCAGGAAAAGTGATATGAAAAATACTTGTAGGTAATAACACCCCAATCATCACTAAACATACCAAACCTTGTAATCATATCAATCGCCTTTCGCATCATTGTTGGCATAAAGCCCACACGAATAAGGAACACGTTACAAAGGTTAACTTTGTACTTTGTTGTGAGCAAGTAGAAAGAAAAGAAAAGTAATCAAAACTCCTAAATAAACAGAAAGCCCAAGACGAACTCCAGACAGAAGAAAAATAAAACAACGAACGAATTAAACCAACCGACAATACAAGGGAATCTAAACTGTCTTATGAAGACGGGCAAACTACATAAATTACACCTGCCTTATGAATTACTTGCAACCTTAAATTCCGATAGTTTTTGCTTTTAAAAACCGATGTTTCATCGTGGATCGGTTGTGATTTTATCTCTGTTCATTATTGGTGGTCGAGCGAGATGGGAGATTTAACTCTGCCTCACTCAAAGTTGGAATAGCGTCGGCAGGTGTACATGTGCACCTGCGACGCGGTCAGACGAGCGAGATGCGAAGGACAACGAACTCACTCAACTATAAGTCTGAGTATCAGTTTTGATATCCCACAAAATGGAAATGTACACGAAATCATGCAAATTAGGAGGGGACTGCGAAATTTATGTAATGACTACTTGCTACGTTAAGTTACCGAAGCCACGCGTCGATATAAACTTTGTTGCTGTATTACTAATTATATATAAACTAATGGTTTTACTCCCTGCATTTCGAAGTGTTTAGATTATTAATTATTGTTATTTTGAGTATGTTTTATGTGATATTTTTCTCGGTTGGTTTTGTTACTTTTTGTTTGGCTAGTATACTGTGGGTGGATGGCTATCATACAGGGGTCGAGTTTAGTATAATATACTTACGCCTTTTAATCACATTTCTTGAGATCAATTTAATGACTCTGATGGTAATAAATATGTAAAAGATTATAATAAAAGTGATGATATTGACAATGAAAAGGTCTGTAAAATGTAAGGTAGTGTTGATGTTGATTGCAATTCACGGTTAATCATCTTATTTCTCATGACCAAAGAACACATAACAAAGGCGGGTAACGAAAATGCTATAAAAAGTACATAAAAACTTCCCGCAGAATCTTAAAGAATCTTCGTGTACTATAAATAGAATTTAATAGCACAGATTGAAAATCAATGTTAAATTTCTCTATTCCGAACAACTTAACCGAGTGAAGCTAACGAGTTCTATCTTTTTAGATAAGAGTGGACATGCGACGAAAGGTACATAAATTAACTGAGGTAACATGAGAATTGAGCCTTCGATAGATTAACAGTGAAGATATAAATAGTGATTACAGTAAGAAATGCAGGACATAAAACGTTATGTACGCATGTAACGGACATGTAATTTATTCGATTTAAATGTTGATATTAAGACATAGTTTTTATGTCCGATATTCAAATTCATATTTAGAAAGTATTTCAAGTAACGTGAGAAGTGTCCCTTTTAGAATTCCAGTTTACCAGTATTTCCGCGGAAAACTTAATGAGAATGTAAGGTCTATTTCGTAAATTGTATGTCACCTTGATAAGACACGTCTGTGACTATAAGTATAGACTTATGATCTCATACACATAAATAAGTTATGATTGTTGTGCAGTTATTGCTAAATTGCGGCTATATTGGGCTTCATTGTTGTCGATGTAAAGTATTGCAGGTATGGCTTTCCAGAACTTTTTTTAGACAAATAAATAAGAATGTGTGTATTTTCTATTCGGATAATATATTTCTTCCAAGCCATAGACCAAGGTACGCCAATTAAGTCTCGGGAAATAGTAAATACAGTACACTAATAAATACATACAATCTCGATCATATCGTTTTAGTATTCACATATTTGGTTATGGGGTTTCATTATCCACAATTAATCGCGCGTACTAATCTGAGACTATTAACTAGAACTGAAATATCTATCCGGTTATACAAGTTGTTGGTATATCCGGGTATCGGAAGAGAATAACCCGGATATTGAATATTGATCGAACGCCCTTAACCGTGGTGTATCTGTTTTGTGGGAATAAAGGAATTTGTCGATGATTCAGTTGCTTTCTATTTAGGTTTTAAATGTTGCGTTATTTTTAATTTATGCGCTACTTGTTGATGTCATAGTTAGCATGGCTTGTTTATTGTTTCATGGTTTCGTGCTACGCAAGTTCAGATATAAAGTTAAGAAAGAACTACATAGAAGTAGTTTCATAGAATGGTTCTTTCTTAACTTTACATGAGCCAACGCGGAATATTTCTTATTTTGGGCATGTGGTCGCCACCTCACTGTACTAAAACGATGGGCAAAACACAGTTTAAAATATGTGCAAATGAAGCATAACAACGTTTTATCCTTTATTGATCTTGAAACAAATTTTCATGTCTGTTCACATAAGTAATGTAATTTTGTACTACGTCTTCGAGCTGTGTATTCTACTTGGTATGCACAATGTTTGCGGTTTAATGTATTCATAGTTAAATGATACATTCACGGGGGTTAGCTTCTTATACCAAAGAAGTCGTTAAACCGTTAATAGCGACTCACGACATATATACATGTTTTGTAAGAAATAGTGTTATGACTTCACTGCAGCTGAAATGAGCTGGTTTGATTGAGAAAATACGTTATGTTAACGTGACATCAGCGCAGAGAATGGCGTCAGCAGTTTGTGTGCACTGTGAGAATATTCTCAGTCTCTCGTCAGCCCAACAGCAAGGTTATATTATGGAAGTCAACGCATACCAGTCAGTGACCATCAGGTTATCCGACAGTTTATTTGTATCCTTAGGGTAAAAACATAACACAAGATAGTGCAACATGACACAATGTGTAGTAGAACTATATCCAACAGAAATGCATTAGGTGCGATTGCCACTATTTTTTTACAGTATAGGGGGCAAACGAGAAATCGTAACCTTTCTACGACTGCCGATGCTTATGAACACCAGAATAACTACTATGCCGATGCGTTGTCCTCCTTTTCAACTTCCCCCCCAATGGGCCACCGGCTACTCACAAACCGTACGAAACGCGACATCGTAGATGTCACTTTACGGGGGGGGGGCCCTCTCGTGCTGGCCCAATTCCGCTGCAATGCAGCTTGGTACTACCTCTTAATAACATTATAACCATTATTGCGGTATTAGGTCGCCACGGCACCGCCGTCGTGTAACTGGGCTCTAATCCAATTGAATATGTGGGGTACACGAGTTACAACTCAGTTTGTATTATTATGAACTAGAAATCTTATAGAAAATAATTAATCTCAATTATTATTATGTTAATCTTCATTATTTTTTAAAGAAATTAATTATAAAGAACTCTCTGGCCGCTATCTGCCGACTTCAATGTTCTATCAATCGGTGGACTTGTCTAGTAGAGACAGAATGTTTTTTTTTGACGCGGAGAATCGCATCCACGCGCCTTCACTGGCCCTGTGGGGGGTCCATTGGTGTGTGGGGCTTGCGGCACACTATAGTGCCGAATATGCACAAAAACCACCGCGAGTGCCATCAGTGCCGTCCTTGATGACGTGTCCCGGAACAACGGAACGTAAGGGCACCTCGACGGCTAGTCAGTCCTCTAAGGGACCGACGCCTACTCCACAGAAGGGTTGCCTCGCACTAGAGGACAGCCCCACCACTTTTGGGACAGTGTAGTGGGGTGAGGTTCCCATCCTCGCCCCCTTGCCCCGTGCGCAAAAACGCCTCCTTCAGATAATTTTTGTCCCCTCTTCTTATAAGAGGGGTTCACAGGGCCGCCACCTTCTCGGTTCAATTGACTTCACCCGAGGTGTCTCAGATCACCCCGGGCTACTGAGCCCCGCCGCCACGACAAGGCGTGATCCGTGGTGGGGAGATATAATGTACCTACTAATAATAATAATAAAAATATGTTAAAAATAGTAACACTTACTAACAAACCAAACATATGTTATACCAACTAATATGTAACACTGTACATATGTAACCTACCCAGTGAACCCTCACGATTAATTCAAACTATGTTGCAAATTATATTGTGTAAGTTTATAAAAATAATTTATGATATATTTAATTATACATAAGTATATTCTAAAAAACATTGTTCTAAATTTAAAGTTTCAACCTTTATATAATTTATGTTGATTTACACTTGTAAACGTAGTATTCGCTATCTTATTTGCATAATCTACAGAAATTAAATTAATTAGCGACGGCAAAGTGGTAGTAAAATTTTGACATACAACATCTATGTGTGTTACTCAGATAATAATCAATAATAATTGAAGATTGTTTGACTCTCTAAACTCACGTTTGTTACACTTTTTGTAGTTATCTAACGCGATGCTTAAAATACTTATTACAAGGTACTGGCAAAGTTTTTAGTAAACACCTTCCTCGACGTTTCGACCGGGTTACACCAGCCGTGGTCACGAGCCAAGAGATGAGTCGTCGGCTAGCGGATATAACCTACCGCCGAAGTATTCGATATCGTTAAGCTGATTGCCACAACAATAATATTGTATGTTTCATCTGATTATCGAGTTTTTATTTTATTGTGTAACATTCTAAAAGCATTTTTTTTTCTGTACGCTTAATTGTTCACCAACCCTGTTTAAGAGAGTGTCCCTCTGGTGCGCATGTCTTTTATCGAACTTAACTTTTTCTTCCAATAAAAAATGTCTCCCACGGTCAACGGCAGACGTTGCAAGGCGAAATTAAAATAAATGTGGTCTACGCAACAATCTCGAAAGCCATTTACTTTAGTTAGGCACCTTACCCATTTGGTTTCACTTTGCTTGGCAGAAAATAGCAAACTTTAAGAGCATCATATTAAAAGAGTAATTTTCAGTATGGGTTTAGGTCTTTCTGATTGTATTGTGAGCATATGAACAGTTAAACCAAGGATGTCGTAGCAATTATGTTATGCTTTATTTTATTTTCCATTGGAGGTAAAATGCATCTTAAGGCAAGTTGGCTTTCATGGACGCCAACTCGTCTTAAGATTCCAGGAAATATCTCATCACTTTTCTTTACTCATCATTACAAAAGATTCGAACTCTTACTATCTTGATACGCCATAACCCACATATATGTATGAAAGGACGTGAGAATAACATGCTCCTGACCGGTTTTTCTATTTATCATACCATATCAATCTCCACACTAATACAAACTCATCACCAAAACTCTTGCCCTTTAAGTGGCAGGATAAGTTTAGTCTGTCAACAATTGTTATGTAAGCCGTATTGGCTATCTGCGCAGGAGTGGATGTATTTACTGCGGCGTGTTGGGCTAACAATAGGCCGGCTATCCACGGTGAAATACGACCGTCTTGTTCTACAATCGCATTGCTCTTACAACGTTCTTGTTTGTCTAGACGTTATAACTCTCCAGGTCATATCTATTCCAGGTCTGGAGACTACGTATCATTAAATATTCAAATTTATGATTTTCTATATATGTCTCACTCTCTCTCTCTCTCTGTGTGTATGGATGTGTGTGTGTGTGTGTATGTGTGTGCGTGTGCGTGTGCGTGTGCGTGTGTGTGTGTGTGTGTG
>JAFELO010002069.1:253098-289605 GCA_017140195.1 Eumaeus atala
GTGTGTGTGTGTGTGAGAGAGAGAGTGTGTGTGTGTGTGTGTGCGCGTGTGTGTGTGTCTATTTTATTTGAAGCACCGACATATACGATTAAATATAATTTAATTAACTTATAAATTACATTTGCTTTGTAATTTATTGTACGAATAAAACCTTTTAATTGCAATGAACTTGATTGTACACTAGTGAATTTTATATCGCATTGAAGTATTGTTTTCCATTAAATTTTGTATTTCAATTAATTTATCATTTTTGCAGAACGTATTTATTAATTTCACGTGTAAATATTCAAACAAAGAGAGTTTGTATTACAAAATGGGGCTCAATATCATCATCGCTATTATAGCCTCGTTACTGTGACGATACTACAGTGTAAGGTATAGGCGACTAGTCCAAGTGTTTTTACGACTATCGACACCCATAGAAATCCACATTAATTCTACACAGGCATGATGCCATTGGAGGAGAGAGGGATAGGGGCCGCCTCTTCTTCTCCCCGGCAATGCCATGGTCTCCCCTCCTATGGGCTACTGGATGCTCAAAACCGCACGAAAAGCATACCTGACACTGTCGCGGTCATGCTGGCCCTGAAGTCCTTACTGAAACATTAAAGTCATTTTCTTCGCTAATTCTAACCCATAAACACAAATGAAACCTCGTACAAATGTCGTCTTCGCGACGCTGGACATACTTATTATAGCGTACAAGTGCACTCTCTGTTCCTCATTTTCCTATTCCGATGGGTCTGCAGTGTGGCACGATTTGACAGGAATAAGGCGCGAGACCGACTGCTTAACGTGCCAGGTATAAAAATGGCCGATCTTCAAACCAG
Source organism: Eumaeus atala (assembly GCA_017140195.1). Classification (NCBI taxonomy): domain Eukaryota; kingdom Metazoa; phylum Arthropoda; class Insecta; order Lepidoptera; family Lycaenidae; genus Eumaeus; species Eumaeus atala. Next base: position 253,929 of record JAFELO010002069.1, read on the forward strand.
TTATTTACTCAATTTAAGATAATGAAGTGTCAAGTGAATACGGACGTTTTACTAGACAAATTTATTGCCCCGTCGTTGTTCTGAGCGACAAGCGGCGGAGTTCTGTTGTGCTCTTGTTGTAGCTGCGGAGCGATGCGTGGGCAGTTCCATTACATACCAGCTACGTTCACAATTAATACATTTACAAAGTAAAGAGGCGGAGAGGAACGTTTACTTTATTTCCGGGCCAAATGTTGGTCGCAAACATGTAAAAAAGGAAATAGATACAGAAAACTTGCAAGCAATTCAAGTCATAAAACATAACATTCGAACCTATATTCAATTGAAATAATTAAACAATCTTCTGTTGTTGCCACTATAAGTATTACATACTCCCGTGTATCATCATCATTATCAGCTCTTATCGGTCCTCTGCTGGACATAGTCCTCTCTCAATGAACGCCAAGACAACCGATCTCCTACTACTCGCATCCATCCCGGACCGGCCACTACACGGAGATCATCTTCCCGCCTGGTGAACGCTCGACCAACACTTCGTTTTCTCAAACGCGGTCTCCACTACAGAACCACACTGGCCCACCTGCCATCGCTTTTTATGAGTGTGTGACCAGCCCGTTGCCACTACAGTGAGCTTATTCTCGTGTACGTACAATCTTAATTAAGTTTTACTTTTTTTATGGAATATTTCAGCCCATCGTGAATACTTCATGCAATATGTAATGTCTAAATGTCTACTCACTTTTTGCACTGACAGTAAAGTTTTTATAGATTAGTATGCGTCGCACACGCATTTCCTTCCACGACTTTACGATATCCGCCGCAAAGTTTTCATATTCTAATACAACACTCATTGGTCGAAAAAACTTCTTTAAATCAAACATGAGTCAAGCGGTTATTAAGAATTCTTTACGAGCGCTTCGAGAATAATCGCACGTCCGTATTAATATTCTTCGCGAAACAAAGAGCTCCTTTTATTCTAAGTATTATTTTTTATATTTTTTTCGCTTAGACATTCTGTCAGTCAGCTTAAGATAATTTAAATTAAATACACCTACCGCAGAGGGTTCTAGAATGTTAAAAAACCTCGCAACTGCCTGGAATCCTAAATGAGGGTTGGTGTTTCATTTTAATAGACTCACATGTAGGCTTCCGAAGACAAAAAAAAATATTTGAATTGACTCTCGTCAAACAGGTTTTCCTTGATTTTTATGTAGGGCTATAGTCTTTTGGAGGGAATAATTAAGATTTGTACAAGTCGGTTAATTAGTTGATGTTTATAGGTATAGTCATTAACAACTAATATCACGGGCATCTCCCAGTGTAACTCCGGTCCTATTGGACGTAGCATCATGGTATATAGCCTATAGGCTGCCTCTGTAAATGGACTATTCAAGACATAAATAATTTTTCATTTCGGGCCAGTAGTTTCTAGGATTGGCGCGTTCAACAAACAAACAAACTCATCAGCTTTACCTTGTTAGTACGGATTGGTCTGCATTTGTATTGGTACTGAAACTATATACTTGGAGTTGAAGTATATAGAAATAGGAAGTTCATTTGCCTCTTATGCAAAGTCAAACATTATCTTTTCTGACAATTTTTACTATTTTAGGCATCTTAAGTATCTTATAAGCATATAAATTTTAATAGTCCCGCACAGTTCAGCTCAAGTTATTATTTTAAAATTATAGTCGAGAAATTATCGCTAAAGTCTAAGTTTCTATTATTATAATAATAACATCTACAATTACGAACTGAACATACTAAGTACTTAATAATAATGAATTTGCTCGCAATGTCTTCTGAAGTGACGGCAAGCACGTTACACAGCTAATACTGTCTTGTAGCCCCGTCTAAATATAAACTAGAATCGCGAGATGATTGCAGTGCGAACGGGTTCTGTGGCGCGCGTATCTTCGCGGTTAAGTTTTTGTTCTCACCTGCGTTCTGCTCTAATTATATCACACATCTATCTCTGCGGTCAGCTCAATGTTTATTCAATCGTATGCATCATCATCAGGCCCCTTTTGGATAGTTTTTGGAGGATTATCTTTTTTTGAACGTTATGGTGGGACGGCCTCCTATCTGTTGGGCTGACGACTGGATGAAGTAAGTGAACGACTGGATGCAAGTGGCTCGTGACCGGGATCTATGGCGCCATATGGAGGAGGCCAATGTCTAGCAGTGGATGTCGTCCGGCTGGTGATGATGACAATTATTATGATGCTCACAGAACTCTAAATACTCTCGGATAAATTATATCAATGTACTTAACTAATTTATTGAGCTCACATTAATGATAATTATTTTAATTCGATTGGATACAGTTAACTCGCCATCATCGATAGCTCGTTATTTATGTTAAGTAACACCCGCTGAAGACGACAGCGCACGGACGTCCGGCATTAAGCCTAACACTCAACATGAGCTTCGTGGCTAGAACCATGTACACATCCAAAGTACACTCGAGACTGATATTATTTTGATAGGGACTCATTAATCTTTCACGTTATAACATCGAAATCGCGCTCTTTTTTCGCCATAAATCATTACCATCAAACAATCCCCACCCCTGACAACGTCGTCTTTCATCTGGCGCTTTCAATCTCAGATCCATTATTTCATTACAATATATAATTTCTACGTTGAATTCTGTGACTTTTAGTAAATGAAATTGCCAATAAATTTATAGTCGAGTCCCGAAGGGGACGCAATACAGATGATGTCTCTATGATGGTATTCAAGGCGCATTGTTAGAATCAACAATAGTTTATTTGGCTTCAAGCCTACGCTGCCCACACGCCTCGCTAATGGTCTAGGCAGTATAAAGACGTACCGGATCATAAAGGGCCAATAATAAGTTCTCATACGGCTGCAAAAGGCCATTGTTGTTTTTTACCAAACTCTATATAATGGGGTAGGTGTCAATCGCGGCGGGCAGGCAGGTGTACGGTCCGGCCGCTCCAGGGATAAATGCTCATAATTTTATTCTGCAGCTGCCTGTCAAGCGATGGCCGATTCAAACACGTACTGACTCTTTTGTTTCATCGGAATCCAGAATATCACAAGTTATTCTTAATTTGTATCCGACTGTACCTAATCTGCTGAACAAGCATGATGCCTAACAATAAATAGCGTATTAGAATTAACCTTAAACGCTATTAGATTAATACAACGAAGTCGATAAAATCTGAACATATTCTAGTGGAACAATTAGGCTTGTTCCATTATATTTAAATTATAGTTTTAATTTCATTATAAGATATAGTGGCGCGCCCGATGCGCCCGCCGTTAATATCCTTTGAATAAAACATAAGATGCTCGATAACGTACTATTAGGGTTAAAGCACATTTAATGCCTCTTACAATTACCCAGCAATACGGGGCGTTTGCTTAAAGCTCGGCTTTTCTATAATCTCGCACGCGTGCTTAATATTAGGAGCTTTCGCGAACATTTAATTTAATGATAATATGAAGATGCTCTTAGAAAATATTAAAGCTTATTTTATATGAATTATTTATTTTTATAGCAATATTAAATTTGGTAACATTTTGATGTAAAATAATATTATTATAATTATTAGGCATACGGCATCCACATGCTTCATAACTTACACTAGATTTGAGATTTATAATTTTGTAGTTAAAATTGATATATTGAGTTGTAAATCCATCTTGAGATGGTATGAAATTAATAAAACTTGAACTTTAAAATACGTTCCAAATTGTTGACTTAATCCAACATATTTTTGTGTTAGTGAATGTAAAATTATGTTGAGTCGCTATTCCCTATAGCACACTATGTCATTGTGTCATAATGAAGTCACGAATGTCATGTTCGACAGTAAGGCTAGTTTTATGGTTTAACGACGGAAAAATTTAAATATACTTGACGCCTTACAGCTTTCTTTTCTATCACGCACTTCCTTTATATTGTAATAAAGTTTCATAAACATGTTTTGTTACATCATTGGTAGCAAAATTTACATTTTATAATTTTTTTCAGTAGATTGGTGGAATGTTTACATACATACTAGTTTGGTTTTTAATTTTTTTAAGGGAGTTTTTATCCCACAATGACATGACAACCCCATCGTACCTTACTACATGGACTTGTGATCACTCAAGATGAACAGTATGTTTTAATATTTATCTGAGAACGAAAATTACTGCAGGAAGACTATGATCAATTTACTGATAAATTTTTTAGCTGCATCTGATGTTGGTTTTGAAAGTATACTTTGGATCAGCCCTACATCAAAGAGATTTAACTTAAAGTCGTTCAGCGGTGATTCCCGTTCATCTTTATTCCTGACACATTCCATCAGCAAATGTTGCACATCTTCGGGTTTGTTACACGTCAGGCAGTTAGGAGAATGCTGCTTTTTTATTAGATGTGCAAACTTTGCCGATGGATAGTGTCCGGATCTAAGTCTACAAGCTAATTTAACATAGTTTAGATATGGATAACGCAAGTCTTCCTACTGACAAAAATGAAACAAAAAACTAAGATATTCATCATATTTTGTAAGATACGGAACAAATAGATGTAAGGAAGTAATACTGTAATGTGCTTCCAGTAAAAAAAGCAAAAATGTTACATTAATAGGCATGTCTATAGTTTGTTTGGTACTCTTAGTTGACATAAGGGTATATTTATACATATTCATGTGATACATCGTTCACACAATCTCATCGTTTCAATTATGTCGCCCACGTTTTAAATAAAACCTTTTCGATCTCTGTCGTCTATGGTTCGAACGATTTGCTTTATCTATGAACGAGTCTTATCGACAAATAAAATATTACAGTTGTATAAAATCAAAGAAATAATGAGGCTTTTAGTAGAGTGACAATGTTGGATACACGTATATATTTTATACTGCATTATAATACACACACCGCTTGTCTGGCCAAATTAGGGCCATAACGGGTCTCACAGTGTCTACAGCCCTCAGACAAACTGAAGATAGAGCTGGATGGAGGCGACTCGTTAATGTCTCCGTGAAGGTCTTCCGGGATGGGCACGACCTTCAGTAGTCAATATTACGATTGATAAAGAGAATAGTAAAAGTAGCTTATATACGGCCGCTGGCCAAAATTTTTAGTCTCCCTACAATTTATTGCTCAAGTTTTCGTCTATAACTAAACCTAAAATCACAGATGAATTGTAACTCCGATTCAGCCGTTTCCTTTTGACTATGTTATTACGCACCGAGGACAGAACAATATTAATAAATAATTTGAATAGCCAAAGAGCCGAAGGTCGAGCTCAGTGACGAGCGATTGAGTGGTCGCGAATCAAAACCCCCAACAGAGGGGGGGGGGGGATTTGATTCGCGATCAAGGGGTGGAGCTGGCAGCCTCCTTAGGTAAGCCAAATGATAGAAGAGCTCAATTACCCTTATCCATGTTTCCGTATCATTGAGGGACCGTGCGTCCTCCACCCCACTATCGTGGCGAGGGGATCGTTTCCCCCTTCCGGCCCAAAAATAATTACTGTGGGATACGCCCAAAATCAATCCGGTACATCTATTCCCATCTGCGCGAAAAGCGGGAGGCCTCCTTATCCTCCTTTCGTCTGCCTAAACTAGAAGACACAACGGTCTTCGCTAGTTCGATGAACTGGTATGGCAGATTCAATAGCATCGCCAGTAGTAGTAGGTCCCCCCGAGAAATATATTAACTAGTGTATGTTCATAGTTGTTGTTCATCTCTTGCCAGCAGTGGAAAGCAATGATCAATAAATATATAGAGTACAGTAAAGACAACCTTCGACTGATATTAAAGTTTGGAAATATATATGATATTTGTACACAAAATTTCTATTATTGTTTCAAGATAATTTTAAGTAAAATTTCAGTACCTTATATCTTGATACTGATGAATATTAAATACTCCTCCTTAGTTGGAAAAAGACTTTGAAACCAGTATTCAAAAATAATATCTACAACCGTTCCAAACATAGCACGAACAGTACTTTGAAAGTTTTGTATTTAAAAAGCACCATTTCCTTCTTCGGCGTGCCGTAAACAAAATCGAAATTTATTACACACACTCTCGTTCTATAAATATAGGAATAATAATGGAAGTCTCTTGTATACGTAATTAGGGAGTTCGATTATTTGTTAATAGGCCTTTAAAAGGTATTAAGCATTCGCTGTATAAATAAACATATGAGCGTCCGCTTCCGACTTTAAAATATGCGTATTGTTGGCAGGAGGCAGGGCTCGTCACGACGCTTGTAGTAGGCGGTGCAGCCGCGGGCCGATTCCGGTGTGGTCTAAAATTAGGGTTACCATCACATTTGGGTGTTTAGAAGAAACATATATTTAAATTATCATTGTGTTCTAGCAACATTAATAATGCGTCGGCCTTTGTTGTTTTACTGTCGGTCGCAATTCGTTTATAACTTTGAATTAATTATGGCAAAATTTTCCATACCGCGAAACATTTAAATAATGGTTTTGGGAAGTGAGTCAGGGGTAGTGCCATGATTCATTGCAGCGAAATTGGGCTGGCACGACCGGGGAGGTACATCTCGCTCACGTGATACCGGTGTGAAGTCACAGCTTCGTTGTAGCGTTTCGTGTGGTTAGTGAGTAGCCCATTGGGTGGGAGAAGGAAAGGACGGCAAGGCATCGGCATAGTAATTACGTGGATGTTTATGGGGATCGGTAGTCGTAAAAGGCTCCGATTTCTCGTCTTCCCTCAATACAATAAAAAATAGGGAAAGGCCGTGGTTTCTTCAAATGAATCCTGGTAGATGACTACCTCTACTCTGGTTCTTAAATTAATTAGAGTCACTTAAGTCAGAAAGATGTAATGTTCCTCTCCTCCCTTATGATTTGCAACTTTATTTTGTTGCTCTCAGGCCATGATAATAATAGTTAAATTAGCTATTGTAAAAAAAATCTCATATCGGGATGCATCTGCGGAAGGGGGCGGGGGGGTCGAACCCCTTTTCGAACCTAGTCTCACGCCCGACGAGCACTCATTGCAATCCCACTAAGCAGTACATAAGTTGCAACCGATTACAATTTCAAATCGGTGATATTTGCAATGTTTTCCAAATATCGCTCAAATGTTTATTTAGCTAACATATATCAGGAATACCGTATTGTGTAATTAATGAGAAAGATGTCTGTCCTCATACAATTCTAATATGATATTAATTAACGCTTGTCCACTTATGTGATAGGTTGTATATGTTAGGGAAAAGAGGCGTTATATTATTTTCTTGCTAAGAGTTATTTAACGGCTGTTGTGTTATTTCTATTAAATATAGAAGTTTCGTATTCGCAATGTATTTCTTTACCTTTCTTTTGTTTAGGGATTGGTGATTCGTTTATGGACACTGGTATGGTTTAGAAGTCTCTGTTTTCTAACTATATCTCTGTTGTATAATATATATATATATATATATATAAGGCTTTAAAGTGATAACTTGGAGCTCCCTTTTGTCTCATCCATCCATCACATTCTTCCTTTAAGATGTTTTAGAAAGCCTATCAGCCAAAACCAAATGACATTGATTTATATCTTTAATTTACAAATGATCCATTCTAATAAATACAAAACAATGGAATGAATTGACGTAGAAAGTACGACTTCCTATGTAGATAGCGTTGAAACGCTGTAATTACCTATGGATTGTCTATTAGAAGCAGCTGCGTATTTATCTCTTATTCTAAAATATCTTTATACCGAATTCCAAAAGGGTTTTCATATAGAGATACACCTTGAGGTTCTTAATTACGTTGCATTAAACGATAAGATTGGGAGTGGGAACATAAATATGATTTTATGAGGCTTGTCAATTTTAGTGTGGAACCTGTTTTTATACTTTTTTTTTATTTTTCTCTAATGTCCGTGAACAATATGCATTCTTGGATGATAGGACTTGGTGATTAATTAATAAATTGCATTACAATAGATTGTTGCCTGTTAAACAAACAAATATATATTCAATATTATATGTAATTACAAATACTTTAAATATGTATACAGATATAAACTATTAAGTTAGTAATATATACTTAATAAGTTGTTACAAAATTAATATATATTTAAATAAATGAACAGATACATAAATAAACTGACAAGGAACGAAATTAAGAGCTGGAAATAAAATAATATTAGGACTACTTCCCGGAAGCAGCAATTTCGACACCGAACGAAAATTCTATCCTGATCCCTCAAGTTTTATTATATCCCGAGTTCTCTGGTTGAGTGTTTATATGCAGAATCATTAACAATCATAAACAACATCAGAATCAATAAATTTTTTCCGATTCACAAGGTGAGCTTATTAAGCTGAAATGAGTATATATAGTAATCTTTTGTTTTTGACTTAATTATATTTATCAGCGGATTTCAAGCAGATGGTAAAACGCAACCATCCTCTCTATTCAAATTTGGATACTTTCTAATTTCAATCGCCTCACGAATCATCCTTGGACGGAATCGGGACTCTTTCACGAGGATTTGAGGTCTGACATGTCTAATATAATGGCGGATGTTATCTTGTACATGCTGACAAACTGCCGACTTAGTAGAACGACGATGTTTAACATCTGCAATATGATCTTCAACGCGTGTTCCTATTGATCTCTTTGTTTGACCTATGTATGAAAGCCCGCAGTCGCAATCGAGATTGTATACTCCTGAATCCTGTAGGGGGATCTGATTCTTTACCGGTGGTAGGAATTGACTTATCTTTTTTGGCAGCTCGAAGAAAGTTTTAATAGTACTTCTATTCAGTTTCAGTATGTAGCCAATATTATCAGTGGCCCCTTTCGTGTATACATAGGTACAGGTAGTACATGCGGTACTCGCTCAGCTGAGGCCGGTTTCACTCTATTTTTGAGATGTAAACGTGGAATTCGCAGCTTATTATTATTCAGTACTAGTTTGTCATGCCGAAGTTCGGCACCCAGGTGTTGTTCGCCACAAATACCTCTTTGAACCACGGACTTTCTAACAGTACTTACTTGTATTGGATGGTAGTGTGAATCACCATTCAAACACCTATCTGTATGGTTAGGTTTCCTATACACTGCATGACCTAGTGTTGTCCGGATTGCGGATTACCAAAACATCCAAGAAAGCCAATGAATTGTTGGTTTCTAACTCCATTGTAAACTGTATTTTAGAGTTAATAGAATTTAGATGGCTCCAAAAAAATATGAGCACTTTATCCTTTGGTAATATAGTAAACGTACGAGTATCATCAACGTATTTCTTGTTATTATAGGTGCAGTCTGAAGGGCAGCCTCTTTTATGTGTTCCATAAATATATCTGCTACTACGGGAGATACAGGTGATCCCATTGCGATTCCGTCCACATGGTTGTAGAATTGGTCATTCTACAACATATAGCCAGAAGTGAGGCAATGTTTCAATAGGTCTGAATATTCCAAAGGCAAATTATTATCGTTAAGCTTTCTTGACACTACTTCAATAGATTCTTCTATTGGTAAACATGTGAAAAGAGACTCACCATTGTTTCATTGTCATTGAGAGGTAGCTGTATAATCTCTTTGACAAAAGCGCTGGTCTGGTCACGTATTGATCTCGCCGCATGTTGTGCCAATGTATAAGTAGGTGAATTAACCTGGCTTTCTATCGGATGTAGTGGAGCGTTCAATTTGTGTATCTTTGATAGCCAATACAATTTAGAGGGTTTAGCATATTAAGATATTAGAAAGTTGATGTCCAGATTCAGTGTATCCGAGTATTTTTTAATTAGATCACTGGTGATTTTTATAACTTTATTGGTGGGGTCGGTTTTACCTTTCGGTAGGCGTTCCTATCCGATAAAAGTTGTTGAATTTTGTCGTTGTAGTCGGACGTATCCATTATGAGGCTGCTGTCATTTCCTTTATCTTCAGGAGGATTGTCAACTCCGGTTTTCTCGTAGGTTTTTTAACGCATTGTATTGTTCTCTGTGAATATTATGTTTCGGTACAGTACTGAATCTTATTGCCTCAATGCTACATATAATTTCCTCATATGGAATCTTTCTTGGTTCAGCGGCAAAGTTCATACCTTTTTCTAATACCTTATCAGTATTGACATCGACATCAAAATTTGCTTCGACAGGTTAACAACTGTTATTGATCGGTTATTATTCATGGTGTAACTATATTGTTGTTACCATTTGATAATTTGTTTTCAAATTTAGAAATTTGTTTATCTTTGCATGTATTGTAATTGGAATTCTCTCGTTTATTCAAAGTAACAGTGCAATTATGAAAATCTATAGCCGTCAATACTGTTTTTAAATTTGCGGCGGAATATTGTATTTGTTCTGTTAGCCAGTAACGCGATAAAATCCGTTAAATAGACACAACAATGAATAACATTCGCGTAAATATACGAAAGCATATGTACTACTATAGAGTGTACTTTGTAAGAACCTTAAAAGGTTCTCGTTTGTCCTTAAAAGGTGATGAGTATTCCGATGATCATTAGTCACAAAACAGGCTCCTCGTCCCTATTGGAAATATTTTTTGCCTCGTAGTAAAAGTCTGGAGCCAGCGAGTTGGCGGTGTCACACCCCCGTGTATCAAAGAGCCGACGCTAAGCCGTCGGTCCTGCGCCAGATTTCTTTCCGGTCGTAATAGATTTCTGTCCTATTGGAACAGGATATTAAGGGAACACTGAGTATAAGTGTGTGCACACTTGTACACTATATGTCCTGTGCAATTGGCTAATTAACACTTGAATAAATAATAATAAAAAAAGAATAAGCTTTATACACTCTTTCCACAAACAATTTATTTTTCAATTTATATTTACGACCGGTTTCGACTCATCATCATCAGGTTTGAACAATAAATTATTTGTGGAAAAAACATATAGTTTGTTTAATTATTCAAGTGTCAACATGAATTTCCGTCAAGAAGTGACAATAAAAAAAGTCTATAGAATTCGAAATACGGCTAGGATGACATTATTATTAATATTTGATTTAATTAATTTAAAAATGTCTAAAATTATTAAAAAGTTTCTTCCGGCGGATCAAAGGATCTCTCTGTGCTATTAGCCTCTATAAATAAACTGAAAACTGAAACGAAGGTATTGTAAAAATATTTTTTTCATAGTACAGGGGGGCAAACGGGAAATCGGTTCTATTGGCGAAATACGACGCAATATTATTGGCATGCGGTTGTGTTGCTCTCCTTTCCTGCTCCCCTCCAATTGGCCCATTGGATTGGCCATATTTAAACTACACACTCATTAAAACTGATATTTTATACTAAGAGATCGTTTTTTAGGACGAGGTAGTGCCATGATGCATTGGACGAAGTAGTGCCCTGCATCGTGCATGACACTACATCCTCCTGTGCAGCGAAAATGGGTCGGCACGATCGGGGAGGTACCTCTCCATCACATGATACCGCCGTATAGTGATCTTCGGTGTTGCGTTTCGTGCGTTTTGTGAGTAGCCAGTGGCCCATTGGGAGGAGGAGAAGGACCGCATCGGCATAGTAATTATATGAATGTACATGGGCGTCGGTCGTAAAAAGGGCCCGATTTCTCGTTTGCCCCCCTGTTCTATAAAAATACTATCGAGCAGCTCATGATGATGACATAACATCGATATTATTAATACATTTATATAGCGGCTCATGAATATGTTAATGTATTAAAGTTATCACAAACGTGCCGTTCTTGTGTTACTGTACGAATATTATATGTAAATATGCGGACACCTGCCGCATACATTTTGGGCCTGTAGTCACGTTATTGAAGAAAATAGTTTTCGTGCCGCGATCGTGTACGAAACATAATAGAATATTATCACAAAATAGTAGAAATCGATCGTATCATATCACATGCTGTATTATTTATTAGTTGGTTAGATTTGGTGTATACAGGGTGTGGTTGTGTATGTTTGTCTGTTTGTTGTACTGTTAATCATGTCCTATTTCGTAACTACTGCCTGGTCACCGGGTATATTTTGTAATGAAATGACGTATCATTAACTAATAATAACGATGATAATTGATCATACAATCAGCATCTTAATGATTAGTAGTATAAAGCTGAATGTTATTGTGATTAATAATTTTTTTTTCTCTTGGGTTTATCATAAGTAAAAAATAATAGTGAAACTTGCCCATTAACATTTATCACCAATGACTGATAGAAAATCCATGTGCTACCGTCGCGTCGTTAGAGCCAAGCACGTATTTTACTATTCTCTTCGAACTCTACGTCTAATGTTTTATTGCTGTTTGTTTCCCTGCATTAATTATTTTTCACGAAGAAAGTTTTATATTCGAACGTAGAAACTTAAATTATTAAAAAATTACATAAGACTTAATAGCTGGTATATATATATATATATATATATATATATATATATATATATACATCATAAATTTCAATCAGCGTAGCATGTAAAGCCATTTCATTTAGCCCACCCTAATATAATAAGTTGCTTTTCTGTACGTTCGTAAGTGAACGTGTCCGGGCAACGTTAAATGCACACGAATATTTGCGTATTAATATTAGTTGAGCGTTCCCGATGCGTTATGTAAATTGTAAGAGATGATAGATCGTTTAGTTGCTGCAGCTATGGAATACGCACTCCCATTATATACGTGTTAAAACTATTAATGTTCGAAGTTGTATTGCCTGCCTACAAAGTTTACGTGCCTTTCATAATAATCGATAGTTCATTGTATAACATTGCTTAGTGTAAAGAGTAGGAAAGCCTGCGGGTTCATTAAACGATGTTAAGCGATACCCAATGGCCGTAGATGTCGCTATTGCGGAAGATGTTTTCTTAATTCAAAATAACAAATGAGCTGTGATTTATAATTAGAAAAATATATGATTTTTGAACTGAAATATTATATGCCTTAATATATAGAAGGTACTATTATATAATGTAACTGAAATATTATATAATATAAAAGTACCTTCACGCCTATTATGCCCCACGATGTAGGTAGAGGTGTGCTAGTACATCCACACCTCGTAAGTTCAGTAGATATACTAGCACACCCACGACTAGCCAAGGTACTGATGATGTCATAGGTGGCAAGCTTATGGCCACTTATAATCAGTCTGACAAATTTGATATTCATATGTCAATTAAGTCATTTTCACATCTTTAAAAGTGTTATACTTTTAGTGTTTTAGTGTTATAGTTTTAGTGTTATAAACCCAACTAGATTATGTAATTTCAAAAGTAATAAACTCGAAAACATAAAGATGTTTTATGTAGGTAAAGACCCATGGTACGTTAGGCCTTGGGCTTAATTTTATTTGAATTATAACAATAAAGTTGTAAAAGGCGCTATCTTAATGAAATCTGAGTTTATTTCACAACATAAACTACGAAGAATAATAACAGTCCTTTATATGGTCTAATAAAATTAAATGAAAACTATAAAATAATTGTAATGTTTACTATCTTTTGATTTATTTAGCACGATGTTGGTGGCCATTTTGAAGTAAACAAATTTAAACACAAAAAGATCATAATTAACTCTTCTGTTTATATTATATATATATAAAAAAAAAAACAAAACATTGCACAGAAATATTAAAAAAAAATAAAAAATAACGTAACGATCTAATTAAATATTTGTATGTAAAAATAAGTGTACGTAAATAGACATTCAGTATTTCACCCACGACCATGGTCGCTGTAAAGCTTATGAAACGTCGGGTTCGTTAAATAATTAAGTGAACCGCGATGTATTCGGAAAAGTAGTTTTATTGTAATGAGTAACATTCGCGTAAGCTTAAGACATCAGGATATTTAGTAGACGCTTGTAAGTTTCATACACTGAAAAATTACAAACTACATCAGAGCCCAATAATTTCAATGGCTTCGAAAAGTTATTTTATTGCTATGATCCATATTAAAGTACAGTCGGCAAAATGTGCGCGTAACTGAAAAGAAATATTAAAAAATGATCGGCCGCTGTCAGTGACACGCTATCTGCCACCTCACGGAATTTCCGGAACAGTGTTACGAAAGTCATCGGACGAATTATTAGCCGTTAATGTGTTGTAATGCTCGAGTTAAATGCCGAAATGATATTGCTGTTGTGTCACTTTTAGTTCAATATTTATGACGTCGTAAAGTGTTTATGTTGGTTGAAATAGGTTTGTTTATTGGAAGCGGTGTGTGACTGTTTGTCACAGTCTAAAGATTACTGTGTCGAATTAAGTATGCCTATACCCGGTAGCCTGCAGGGACGTTCGGGAAATCACATCCAATTTACATAGCACAGGCGTGAAGTTTTCCTTAAAACAGTAGTAGTAGACACATATCATCAGGTTACCCGAGTGCTTGTTAGCACGCTAAATATAATGAATATGTTAAATTAGTTGTCCCTTACGTTTTCACTTGCGTAAAATATATACCAGATATGTCTCATTTACATATCCTACAACTTTGCTGAAGGTTTCCTAGACATATAAGTAAAGTTTGCATCAAAATACGTAAGGCGTATCTGCGAGAACTTTGGTGTTGTATGATGTCTTTGGGCATTGGTGATCTCTTACTACTTAGAAGTAACTCAACTGTTCGTTTGCCTACCATGCTATAAAAATGGCTGTGTCACGTTATGCGTGGATGATAAATAGTTAAGCAGACAAACAGCAAAATAATGTAAAAGCCGTTGGAACATGTTCTGTTATTGATTCTAAGTATCCCCGGTTAACTTTTTCGAATATCTTCAATTTTGGCTATATGTAGCTTCATTAAATGATTAGATAGATTGATATATTTTTCAACTACTTATTAAATAATAATCATTAACTTTTATTTCTGAAAAATCCTTATTACAACATAATCATGAGGCAACACCATTAAGTAAGAGATTACTTGTGTTGGGGTACACAACACTAGTTATTCACTACAATAAAACTACTTTTACGGATTTTAACGCGATTTATTTGATTATTTACTAGCCCGACGTTTCAGAACATTAACGGCAACCATGGACACGGGTGGACTTCTGAAACGTCGAGCTAGTTAAATAATTAAATAAATCGCGTTAAAATCCGTAAAAGTAGTTTTATTGTAATGAGTAACATCCGCGTGAACTTAATACATCAACACTAGTTATATTCACTCAATAGAAATTAACAAAAAAAAAACGCAGACCAGAGTTTACCACTTACGACGACAGACCTCTTTCTTTTCATCTACATCATGCGTTTCCGTATTCTCTAACAAAAAATAATGACGTTCAAATGTCCTATCATCAAATTACGTATTGTGAATCTAAAGTAGTCGATACTTTTATAAAACCTTATATCTCTTTCATTAGTAAGCATCATTCATCACATATATAGGACATTAGAACTATGTAATTTGTTGGGTATCGATGGTAAAAAGTAACCGACAAATTGTGATTACACTCCATCGGATGACCAAGATATAAATCTTTTAATAACATTCGGCCAGTGCCGACGGTCAGATCTATAAATGATGAGTTTCATTTCAGATAAGATAGTTAGAATGATTGATGGCCACTGCACAGAGTTACTTAATAATTCTATTATATTACGCATCATTGTTTCGATGCCGTTTGTACGAGCTGTTGTAAAGGTTATACAGAAATGCCCACGTAAATATGAGTAATTAAAAAACAAGTAAACGTAATTATAGAAATATTTATACGAAAAAAAAAATGAGGTTTCTTCATCAATATCTTTTGTTGACTTATACATCGTAAGAAAAGGTCGTTTACGCCTATTGTCCCCGAAGAGGTAGGCAGAGGTGTGCTAGTAAACCACAACTGGTAAGTCTAGTAGATATACTAGAAAACACCCACGATTAGCCAAGGTACTGAGGCCCATGATGTCATAGAAGGCAAGGCTAGCCTGGCCACTTCGGGCACATTCCTATCCCGGACAGTGTAATGCGTGCTCAGAATAACTTGAAAAACATTTAATCATAGTTGCCTGACCTGTGGATCGAACCCAGGACCCACGCGGCTTACAGTCTGAACAGGTGACATCAGCACCGTTACACCACAGAGGCGATATAATATTGTACATCATCATTATCATTATCAGCCCCTATCGGTCCACTGCTGGACGTAGGCCTCTTTCAATGGACGCCAAGACGACCGATCTCCTGCTACTCGCATCCAACGCGGACCACCACTTCGTTTTCCTAAACGCGGCCTCCACTGCAGAACTTACTGGCCCATCTGCCATCTTTTCTTCTGAGTGTGTGACCAGTCCATTCCCACTTCAGACTTTTACATTAAAGATAATATTTATTTCAAACCTATTATCGAATGGGTCCAATATAAAATTCTTTGATACTATGTCGTCTGATATGTGTAATGCTTTTTTTAGAAACGGTTTTTTTATGTTAACGTCAATTAATTTCTGCCCAGTAGGAATGTAAGCCCTTGTGATATTACACAGGGAGCTATTGCTTCAAAATATTCAACTCCTCATTGATTTTAAACAAAGACAGATCAGTATAAGTAATCCCGGACTAATTCCGCGGTCCCCTGTTACTTGCATCTCACCTGAGTCACACGGGTATATTCTGCTTGTCATTCTAGTCGAAGGTTGACCACGTCCTCCCGTCCATGATCTGGAACATTGTTCAAATGAGACATAGTAAAAAAAAACTTTAATGAAGTAACAGTTACATTTTTTATATTCGAATCCTATTGAAAAAGCTCTCAAGGGAACTTAAATTTAAAATTAGAATAATTAGAAGCTCGTAAAACAGATACATTTATAATTTTAATAACAGCCTGTCACGAAAGCGAGATTGCTAATGATCAAAAACAAAACTTCACAGCTTCAGTCATTAATACTTACGTATAAAAATTTGCGTTAACGATCTCACGAAAAAGTGTAATCTGTACGAAATATTTTTTGATTTCAATTTTGGAAACCCATTATGAATTAATAACAATTGTTTACCGTTTTATAATCATTGACATATTCATAAAATGTTTAGGAGCGCGAAATTATTATTTATATTTGTGACCATTGCTCACGCCTATATTCCTCAATAGTATGCAATTAAAACTCCCCAGATTATTTCCTATGTATGTATTACTAATAATAATAAAAAATAATAATCTTTAATATAACACCTAAATTGAAGGATGAAAGGTTTTTTAATCAATATTTACTTTCTTTTGAATATTATTTTATATTATTCTATTGAATACCAGTATGTTTTACAAATGTTTGTCACGTCATGTTTGTTCATTAATATAAATTGAAATTTATATTAATGGAAGTATTAAATTGAACAACCATTAAACTTTTCTCAGTAATTGTATAAATAGGTGAATTGAAGAAACGGTTTTAAAATAAACGTTTGTATAACTTAGTAGTAGTATATAAACGTTTGTATAACTTAATAGTAGTATATAAAAGTTTGTATAACTTAATAGTATTATATAAACGTTTGTATAACTTAATAGTAGTATATAAACGTTTGTATAACTTAATAGTAGTATATAAACGTTTGTATAACTTAATAAATAGTAGTATATAAACGTTTGTATAACTTAATAGTAGTATATAAACACTACTCAAATACTCGTCGATGAGTTAAATAACATGTATTTATAATCTTATTGAGATAAGCTGTATAAGCAGGGCTTTCATTACATTAAAATGCATCTACAACAATATATGTGCCTAATAAAAAGTGTTTTTAAGCTTGAGCAAGTAACATCAGATTGTGTAGGACCTCCGACATTCTCTTTACATTCAGGAAAAATACACATCCCTAACAGGAATCTAGTGAACGGAAACAAAAAAGAAATCTACGTTGAATATCGAAATGGGACCACACACTCGCTCGCCCGCGCGTATATCTTGTTAGTCTAATGATATGCACATTTATTTGAAACTAACTGTATCTCTACATGTCCGTATGCCGATACGATTATTAGTTATTTACTCCTTTACATTAGAAAAAATCAGTTTATGAAAGACTAGGTATACCACGCGGTTTCATCCGCTTAAAATCTATTCCAAAACAACTATTCATTTTTTATTTATTATTAGGACCCTATTCCCCAAGTCGTTGGAATCGATTAATAATTTTAGTGTGATTGCATAATACACCCAGAATCAAAAATTGTTTTGTGGCAATCGTAGTTTATCATTAATTAAATTAAACACATGCATAGTCATTCTCAGAGCTAATAGTGACATGTGCGAGCTGGGGATTAGGGACCCCGTGGTCTCTCTGATAATAATAGTTAAATTGGCTATTATAAATAAACTAATACCGAGATGCATCTCTCCCATCTGTGGGACTGTGGGGTTGGGACTCCTATTCGATCCCAAACCTGGTCTCGTCGCCCAACGAGCACTCACAGTAATCCAATGAAACTGTATTGGGCTTCTCTTCGTTTTCACAGCATAAGTTTAGGTCCGAAAAAAAAGTTACATGTCACTATTATCTATATTTATTTCTTTGTCACTTTATTTTTACCTGCATCAGAATTAAGGTGTCTGAGTGATAAAATCGATCGCACGTTGGCACAATAGTCTCAACTTTGTTAATTCCGGATATCCTTTTTTTTTACACGCACTGTATCCATAATATTTTTTGCTTCCAAAAATGCATTCACATTTGCTTTATAATACTTTATAAGTACTTTATAATATTATCTAGTTCTCTCCAACTTGATGCTTTTTAACTAGCTAATTTTTTGAGACGTCATTTTTGAGACGAAGATTTATCATACTTTGAAATATATTACTTTTAAATGTAACGTATTTCTTTGTAAACTTTGGATTAAAATTGATAAACTAAATTTAGAAAACCTTTACAACATAATAATTATATATATGTATATTTCCCTTTATTTTATAAAGTTCATTATTCAGCATATTTTATACAAATCAAACTCAAATCTAACAGCTTTTATTTCCAATCAAATTGTTAAGCAATCCGATATAGTGAATAATTTTGTATAACCTGTCTTTGAATGGAGGCAAAATTTTTGTGTGAACTGGCACTGTGCCCGCCAAGGAAATCTTATGTTCCACATTACTGGTGCGACGGCATCGTTTTTCATAAGTTGTGTGAGGAAGATACATTTGCATGTATTGTGGTCTTATACCATGTTCAAGAATTTAACAGAAGGTCCTAGTTACAAAAATTTAACAGTAGGTCCTAGTTAGAGAAATTTTACAGTAGGTCCTAGTTACAAAAATTGAACAGTAGGTCCTAGTTACAAAAATGTACATTTTGTAATTCTTTTAACATTATTTATGGAAAATAATGGTAATAAGGCAGCTTTGCTGGATTTGATATTGAATACTTGTATGTTCTTCAATGCTAATATTCTGCTTACAGTAATAATAGGTCTTAGTAAACTATTCTAAGGGCCTGTAGACATAGATCATAAATTGTGATAGGATTTCTGTAATATCATTTCATTTCTTCATATTACATACAGTATTAAAAATAAATAATTTGCATTGTTTAATATAAATAAAACGTTTAGTGCACATTATTTATTTTAAAATTCTTCAAACATACGTTTGTTTTCAACATCACAATATCCCCTTTATGATATTTTTATCATACATTCCGTTCTTGTTCTTTGTAGGAACAAAAACAAAGTAAGCTAGATAATTATTTGTATATAACTCGTAATGCCGGCAAGAATCTTTATCATATGCAGTACGATCTGTATTGTTTTACATATTCCCTACGGAGCTCGAGTTAAACAATGATAATTTCTACACGAGCCCACGTGTCCTGTGAATCGTATCGTCGGGCGGCACGGACAAGTATCCATTCTCTAATCTGCATATAAATATACCAGCGACTAGCTCATCGTACCAAATTAAACTGCGGGATTTTAGCCAATAAACCCGAGACAATAAGGTTTAAAAGGCCCTAAAGATTTTAATAAATGTATTCCATTATTTTGACCGCCTAAATTCACATGCATAAAGCCTTTTGTGTCAGCTTTATTAGCAGTTATAATTTTTTAAAACGTTGATCCCTTTGTTTCAATGATTTAATGTCGTTCTGACATTTACGAGTCGGCGTATTATATAAATATTGAATGAATTCGAAATTTCTATATCGCAGATAGTGATGTTAACTTTTTCGTCCGTTTCATTCTATTCCCAGAAGCAATAAAACCTTTATTATAATATGATTGATGGTTTGGGTCGGGTATTTAAGTTTGTGCCCAAAAAATGATATCCAAACACAAACACTTCTATTATTATCGTACAAAAGGTTTCCAAGCGCGCCTATTCGCATTGGATACGGCAGTTAGGCACACTTAATCGGCATTTTTGTATTCCCTATCAATACTCGTTAATAACAATCTCGTGTCATTAATAATCAGCGGAGCGAATGAGGATGGTACGTACACGGATCATTTTGGACTGCAACATCTACATTAATAACATTTAATGTTTTCATTCCAGTCGAAAGAATGCTTGCGACAAAAAGGGGTCCTAATTGTCCCGGCGCGCGTATAATTAATACACATATCCCTTTTTTATTTTATGACTCATGAAGTACCTATTTTATCCCGGGATGTGAACTTTTTTTAATTAGAGACCCGCCCAAAAGGCATTATTTATAATTTATTTCATCGGGTATATGTGACAAATATTGTGTATTTATATGATGTTTGTATTGCATATTGGCTCTTTGGTTTACATGTTTTTATTGCATACGAGCAGTCGGAGACATTTAATGATTACCGACGCCCAAAAGACATCCTCATGTGCAAATGCGTTGCCCTCGTTCACCCCATCATCAATAGAGCACTGGCAATTCACAAACCATACTAAAAAGTAAAAGTTGTTAATTACCATAGTCGTTGACGACTGGCTCAGTTGGTAACGTGACTGTTAGTAACGCGTGTTACGCCACAGATCGCGGGTTCGAATTAGGCCTAGGAATATAGAACTATTAAATAGAGGCTGTTCTATGAAATATTTCTATAACAAGTCTACGTCTTTATACAATATTTATATTATGATATATTTATATAAAATATTGTGTAAGTAAACAACGAGTCTAAAACTTTTATAAAAAAACTTTTAGAAAAGAAAAAATAATTACAAAATATTAATAACATGAACATTGCTTCGTTAAATTCGCCGACAAGTTTCAAGCTGAATTTACAGTCCAAAATTCGAATAGTCTCTAGGATTACGATATGACTTCATTCCATAAGCGGACTATATCTGCGATAATTATTACAACATTGTGGTATTTTAATAGTTTGTGAGTAGCCGTTGGCCCATTAGTGGGAGGTGAACAGGTGGAACTATATATAATTAGATCGTATGATCTAATTATATATTTTTATATTATATTATAATAGTATTACTTTGTGAAGTATATTAATAATTCCCATAATATTTTTTCAGACATTTGTAACGGAGGCATTAAAATCTTCATAAGCTCTGGAATAAACTCGGTATGTATTTTTAAATTATACTCACCACTTCACACACACACATGTTCGATATCTGTGTTTGGAACACAAAAGACGTAGCCAATTTCACCATTAATATCGTCAAATTTAATTTGACATTTAGTATAGTGAGAACTCATAAAGCGTACGAATAATTTATTTATTCTTTAGGAAGGGTGGACTGAAATTTGACGTAAAAAATGGGGGTACAGCGCCATCATTCGAAATAGACGCGCATGGTTGAACGACACGGGCGGCCGCCTGGCGATTTCTTATTCCGATTTCGAGATAAACTACAACGGATCTAACGGAGAACACATCTTGATTAAATTATCAACACTTTATAAAGCTGTAACGTTGTTAGAGTATTCTTATGTTATTATTATTAGCCCACCGTGTCCCACAGCTGCGCAGAAGCCTCTCTTCTCTCTTGCCACACCTCTCTGTTTAGGGCTAGATTTGGCCAATCCTTCCTAGAGGAGTCCAACTCATCTCGCATTATTATTATTATGCATTATTTCATATTCTTATGTAAAAGAAATGAATGTGTCAGCTCTGATACGCCGCTTCAATTTATTCATTATAGAATGTCCATCTCAAGTACGTATAAAGTGTGGAAGAGGCTCAAGCTACATAGGCGCGGTAAAGCGCTAAACGCTCGATTCCACGATTGCTGTCTAAAACAATTTCAAAGCTCCTATTTTTTCATAATGTTTTTAAGGAGTTTGTTCCTAAAAACTGATATTTTTTTATATGCCAATGGCAAGCGCTGCGTGTGATGACAAGGGCTTACCGACGTCCGTAGACATCTGCAACATCAAAGTCGTTGCAGATGTTACCGGTCTATGAATTACGGAGTGGTTCTTTTCTTAAGATCCGTGTGCTCGCTTGCACTTTCTGTAAAAAAAGTATGTCTGGCTTACAGTTGAATGTATATACTTCCCTTACGTTGAGACTGTTGTTCGTGTTGAAAAATTAAGAAAATTGTAACAAAGACTAATCGATACTTACAAAGTTTCACGTTTATGATATTGGTGTGATTTTTATAAAAATAGTAAAAGAGACTCATCATAATCATTTTCAGTCCTTATCAGTCCACTGCTGGATACAGGCCTCTTTCAATGAACGCCAAGACTACCCATCTCCTGCTAATAAAATTTATTTTTAAAGATTAATAATAAAGATTACTAAATAAAAGTTAATTTTAGTATCGTATCAATGTTTTTCATTATATTTATTGGTTATGACAAGGCAAATAGCTAAACATAATATGTTCATCCATCTACTTAGCCCAAACATTGCTCAGAGCGAGGTTAGTCGGGTAATGAAGCACTGCGAGTGCACTCGACCGAGCAAACAAAAGCCTGAGGCTGTTCTATTTGCTCTCGCGGGATTAGTAATTTAAAAGTCAATTCAAACAGTCTAAAAGGTCAATAACATTGCGCCCTTCCACGAAAACATCTGTATTCAGGAAGACTATGAAACTTATAAGGCCTTCAAGAAGTGTGTAATTAACTTTTGTGGTAACAAACTTTACAAGGAGGATAATCGAAAACGCCTGTTAGGTCGAGCTCATACAGACATGTAGACTCGACAGACCCTTGTTTGATTTGCCGAGTTATTTGCAAAGTCTCCCAAAGCAGGAAATTGGATCCCGCTGCTTTCGACTAACGCTAACACTTGTCCAATTGCTTCCTCTCAACAGTTAAACAAGTTAAGCGGCGATCGTTTTAATGCTACAGTAGGCATTTGAGATTTTGACACACTAATTTCCGTGTGACACAAACATTTGCAAGCGAAGTAGAACAAAATGGCGGACATGTGTCACGTTTTAAAGACAGGAGTGTAAACGTTCGGACAGACGAGTAGTGAGCTATTTAAGTTTGGAGCGGTCTTGTGCCATCAATTTTATTTTCTCGCACAAAGCATGTTCGCTGTCGCAACGCATTATGCTGGGAGCGCCACACGCAACATTCGAATAGTGTTTTATTTTGGGTAAACGTGGATGTTTCCAATGATTGACTTATCCGGGGGTAATTTGAGAGGCACTCCCGATGCGCGGAGAGTGGTCACACTAAGCGTGGTCGACTCGCAGCGTTTGTGTTGGTAACTCTACACTCCGTCGCCGACCGGACACCGTGGATGCATAATGGCGTTCCTTTAATGCTGCCACACTATTACAGTCTTGTTCCGTGACACATGGACACAATCATGAAACTTGGTAAAAATATATTCGTTATAATATCTATCTAATAATATATAGTGGAAACATTTGCTTGTTTGTTTGTACCGCACCGATTTGAACAATTCTTTTACCATTAGGGTCCTACATTTACTGTGATGAACATAAGCCGTATAACATTTTCGAAAACATTTTGATCATTATGAAATCTTTGATAATGTGAAGGTGTAAAAATGAGATAAATATTAATCCTTATTTAGCTGCCGAAATTATTGACAACTAGTTTTCTCTGTCGACGTTGTTCTGTCATAAATTGAATTTGTTGTCATTGTAACACGTAAAGTTTACGAGGCCGAAATTAAAATGTTTTTTGCATTTTATCATGTACTGTGAAATATCCGTGCCAAGCCGGGACATTAGTTAGAGGTAGTGCCATGCCGTATGGGAGTGGAACTGGGCCGGCACGAGAGTAGTCAGTGGCACCATTGGAATGAAAAGAGGGCAAATAATTTGCATAACTATTATGAGGATGTTTATGGGCGTTGGTTGTCATTAAAGGGCTCCGAATACTCGATTGTCCCCATTACATATATCATTTTGTTTTAATGAAGCCTTAATCGAACATTTAATGGCTACGCCGATACGTAGCCGTTAAATGTTCTACTAAGACTGGTCAATTACGATAGAGCAGAAAATCCGTAGATTAACGATTGCTGGATTTTTACTTCAAAAAAAGTTTGATAGTTATGCAAATAGTGTCTCCTAAAAATTCTAAGCTAAATTCAAAGTATGCACTAACATATCCTAGATATATAATTAAATCTTATAGAAATATTTCCATGAGATTCCATGATATTACATTCTATTGCATACACGTGGGTAGGTATGAGGTATGTCATAAGTTTGCCGTCGTTACTTCATATCACCTGGCACGATGTCCTAGGATACTGATGGAATTCTTAAGTGACAGCACCACACAGAAAGTCTGCTTGCTTAAAATTCAACGAATCGATTTAAATTGATGCTGGCTATACATAAACGTTTGAAGCGGCGGCGCGGCTTGATTAGTCGATCGTAACCGATCAATTAAGTTTAGAAACGCTGAGCGTGGGTGATGTTTTGATAAGTTAGAGTCCTTTGGAGGTATATTATGTCAAAGGTCTCAAGGGTTTAGAAAGATTAAAGCAGTTAAGGCTTATAGTTTCCTTGTTGTATTTGTTTTCGCACGATGGCTAATTTCAGCTGTCTTCTGAGCGATATTTCCTACAATTCAAAGTATGTTCGTTGTGTATCCATCGCAGTGAAGTGTATAAAACATGAAACAAATCTCGTAAGCACTCACGTATATTTCAGACATGCATTTGATTCAAAGTATTCTGTTTTAAAAGAAAACTAATACGGATGCCGCCATCTGTGCGTTGTCTTTCTCAAATGGCCGGAATAACGTAACTCGATACACTCGAGGAGCGCACTGCACTGAATCTAAATGGAGGACGCGACGTATACGAATATTCAATGATAGGTGGAGGCTTAGCGAAATGAAAAGAAAATAAAAACGCAGGACTCCAGTGGCGTTAGCCGGCTTAACATATCACCATAATTCAATCGTAGCCCGGTACTTGCTACCAAAAAGAGCAACGAATTTATTACAAAGCTCGCTCTCGTACCCTGGCTATTATTTATGGCACTCGGTTGGTCTGTCACAAAAAATGGACGGGTGCTACCAATGTCTCAGCGGGTAGCGTTGCTATAAGCTGCAATAACACGCACTTCCTAATATTTTACCTTGTTACATTTAATTTGAACCTTATTGCGTTAATTTAAAAATTATTTTCTAATACTAATTGGATTTTGCTCATTTACTTTTTTTTAAATAGAATATGGGGCAAACGAACATTTGGAGCATTTTTACGACTGCCCACGCCCATGAACGTCCATATAATTACTATGTCGATGCGTTGTCCTCCTCCGCCACCGACTACTCACAAACCTCACGAAACGCGACACTGAAGATGTCACTTTACGACGGTATAATGTGAGCGAGTGGTACCCCCCGGACGTGCCGGCCCGCTGCAGCGCAGCATGGCAATACCTCTCGCTAAAAGTTTCCGAGTAAGATAGGTTTTTTAAATACGATTGTATCTAATTTAATGCCGGCCATGTAACAAATGTACGAATGTGGGAAACCCGCCAAGATATTGTTCCACTAAACGACTTCGTTGAACTATTGTTACAACGCTACGACAGCGTGTGCAAGACTTTAAAATGTATGTCAATGAAAACTTATTAGAACTCGAATTAATTGTGCGATTGTTTCGTTTAAAGTCTTAATCAAATGCGAACTATAAATAAAAAAAATACCATCTAAATACCATATATACTTTTGAATATATGTAAGAAAAATCATTAATTGATTGTGTTTTAAAATATCTAAGATTATTCATTCATTCGTATATAGTAAGAGATAGATCTGCATTGTATACGATTGGGTCAGCAATGTCGAGGAGGTACGTCTCGTTCCCATGACACCGCCATAAAATGACAACTATAGTGTCGCGATTCGTGCAGTTTGTGACTAGCAACGCATCTTCATAGCCGGTGGCCCATAAAGGGAACGAGGGCAAAGCATTGGCTTTAATTATTTGGATGTTTATGGGCATTGGCAGTCATTAAAAGGCGTTTGTGGAAGAAATATATAAATTTAATTATTTATTCAAGTGTAAACATGAATTTCCATCAGGAAGTATAAATCTAGAAGTATAATACAGTCGATCAACCATATCATCATCATCATCATTATCAGCCCCTATCGGTCCACAGCTGGACACAGGCCTCTTTCAATGAACGCCAAGACGACCGATCTCCTGCTACTCGCATCCATCCCGGACCGGCTACTGCACGGAAACTATATATTTAAATGTAAATAATATATATAACTGAAAAAAATCTACGTGGCTTCCGTTGATTAAATAGATACAGGTTAATTAACTAAAGTCTTTTGTGTAGTCTATTTTCTACTCATATTCTAGGTTTATTAGTCCTTATAGTTCATACACTTTACACCTATTGAAGTAAATAAATAAAAACTCCATTTAATGATTTGAGTATAATTGATGAAGTGTAGTTACCGTCTATTCAGCCATATGATTAAACGTTGAAGTGGCCAGGTGCATTCAAACTATAAACCAAACTCCACTATAGGTTAAAAATCTAAACGGATATATAAAAAAATGGCCACTCAAGTTGAAACGAATAGATCCCATTCACATCCTCAGAACCGTGACTATTCTACATTTTTCTAAGTCCCTTTGTCATTCAAGAGGCGTTGGATCAATGCTAATAATTAAAATGTGTTTCTAAGACTGAAAATGTTTGAACCGATGCTATTTACACGGGGGTACATAAGACATTGTCGTTTAGGCGCGATTAATGTTAATCCCCGGAACGGGGCGAACATCACGAATCGGGTCAACGGCTATCTTCACACGTTTCTTGGTGTCTTAAAGTGTGATAATATTTATTAAACGGTTAATAACACCAGAGGCTATAAATAAAGTCATAAGAACATTATGTGTCATGGATGATTTAGTACATAACCGCGGTTATGCGTACACTGGCCTTACACTGCTTGGTATTTTAACCGCGACGTTATCATGTTTTTTCTCTTGTAATTACACCGACTAACTGGTTGCGTTTTTGTTATTTATTGGCGGCTTTTTTCCTCTCTCTACTGTAATTTGATTGTAGATCATGTCTAATAGTTCCAAAGAATGTGCCTTGATTAAGATAAATTGTAAACATAGAAAAATGTGAATTAGTAGTAAGAACTGGTGGTCGTTAAAGTTACTTAAACATTATTTTAGTTTCTTCTTGTGTTTTTCGGCCCACATTCGTGAGGATCGTGGTGTGAGTGCAGGATCGTGGTGTGAGTGCAGGATCGTGATGTGAGTGCAGGATCGTGGTGTGAGTGCAGGATCGTGATGTGAGTGCAGGATCGTGGTGTGAGTGCAGGATCGTGATGTGAGTGCAGGATCGTAGTGTGAGTGCAGGATCGTGGTGTGAGTACAGGATCGTGATGTGAGTGCAGGATCGTGGTGTGAGTGCAGGATCGCTTTACATGACATACACCTAATGGTCGACAATGTGTCTGGATAAAGAAAGGGGAATGGTATTTGGCAATGACAACCACTCCGCCGGCCAGTTTTGGCGGACGCTCTATAATGCTCGTACAGAATTAGTCATCGTCTGTAATGCCTTAAATGCAACGCGATACGCGACTTATCACAAATCGATATCAAGAACGTCATCCAAAGTATGCCAGACCGAATGCAGGCGGTCATAAGGGCTATAGAGGAGGCAACACACGCTATTAAAAATGACAGAAATCGATAAAAAATCAGGAACGTGAACACCTGTTACCCAAAAATTTGTGGAGCTGAGTAAAAAATAAAGGAAGTTGTCATACGTTTTGTACTTGGCCAAGTTTCCGTGCCGGTGAGTGAAGGGATAAATTTCAGTGATTATTAACTTGTTTCTTTAATGGAAGATATCATACAAGTAAAGTTACGTGTTAAACAATCCGCGTGTGTCAACCACGTGGGCGATGATGATGTGAGCGCAATTCTAGTGAAAACCATTGCCTGTTGGGAGGGACGTGTTGAAGGAGCGGCAGTTGGCACCAAGTCGCTGCGATTACTTGGTCATCCCCCAATGGTATATAACAGAAATAGAAATGTATCAAATTTATAAAATTAGAAAAGAGCCACGTCGCAATGGATACAGCCAGTAATAAATCTTTTAATAATACAAAGCCCACACAAAACGGTAGCGTGTTAACGAGTTGATAAAAAAAAAAAAAAAAAAATTTGCTCGCCATATGTCGGGAACGTGATACACCGAAAATAATGTACTGCTTAACGCTTAAATAAACCAGCGAGTTTACCCCCGTCGTTCTGAATAAATCATAACATAATTGAATCATATGCTGTACGTCAAACGTAATTAACGGCCGCGATAGCATCTACACATGTGCTTTTTAATATACATCTTACCATCGAGATTAACTTTAATATAATGACAATTATGCTAATGAATTTATTATATTTCATCGTGACTCAGTGTAGTTCGTTACATTTATCATCATTATTAGGGTCATTGCTCCCATTAATGTCATTAAATCGAGTAAGTTCCATTGGCGTTAATTGATAGTTTAGCTAATGACGAGGTGACGTTAGTCCTCCTATTCTTGAGCACGAGCATCATAAATACGGAGATAAAGTAATGCCCCATTGGTGTGTTTAGGTTATGATTACTATGCGACTGGGGGTCAACCTAACATTGGAGTTGTAACATCATAAATAAATGTATCGACCCAACGCGGGGCGCCGCGAGAACTTCTCATACTGCGGACATCTTCTCGTCCTGTACCTAACCTAACCTAACCTAACCTAACATTGGAGTTGTAACATCATAAATAAATGTATCGGCCCAACGCGGGGCGCCGGGAGAACTTCTCATACCGCGGACATCTTCTCGTCCTGTACTAAGTAAAACACATTATATTTCACTGCAGTACAGTACAAACCTACCAGTGCAGTACTTATAAGAGAAATTCACCAAACGATAACGTGGCCGGATGATGATGTTAAATGTTAAAGAGATCAGTGTGACACTTTGACACTTAAAAAAATGTAACGACGGGTTTTATTTTTTATGGTGACATGTTCGCCTCAATGAAGCTGATGTAACGAGTTTTTTGATAGTTGTTTAATGGTTTTATGTGTGCATTATGTGTGTGATAACTACTCCGGGATAAACACATAGTTGTGGGAAAAGGAAGTTAATCAACAGTTGTTCCATAGAAAAATCCACTATATTTTTTTGTTATTTATATTTAAATCTTGGTAGATTATTCGGGGAAATGTTAAATAAGTAGTATTAGTAGATTAGAATCACGGTTTTTTTTAGATCTGGAAAGAATTTACGCTATTGACACACCCTGGGCGGGTCGCCGAACCAGTCTGAACTCCCTTCTGAGAAACCATAGGGCTTATACCAATGAAATCTCACAGAAGGAAGGGAACTCATACGAGGTAGTGTATGCATAGTGCGTGACACTGCATACTCCTGGTTCAACGGAATTGGGCCGGCACGACCGGGGAGGTACCTCTCGCTCACATAATACCGCCGTAAAGTGACATGTTTCGTGCCGCGTTTCGTGCGGTTTGTGTGTGGCCAGTGGCCGGAGGGGGGGGGGGAGGGCAACGCGTTGGCGTAGTAATTATGTGGATGTTCATAGGCGTAGGTAGGCGAAAGGGCTTCGATTTCTCGTTGGCCCCCTATTCTATAAAAATAAAACAGAAGCCCTCAGCCGCCTCGATTGAATGAGATGGCACCGCTTTTGTCAGCAACAGGACCACCTCGGCGATACGCTGAGTCCTTATTATAAAGTCTTTGCTTATAAAGTCACAAAAAAAAAATTCAACGATGATAGAAGAATATTTCCAATGAAGAGCATCGTAGATGGTGTTTACCAGCACCAGCTTGGGCGATTCGGCAGATTTCAAGTCATACATTGTCAATTTTGATGCGGTGCCTCACTGTTGGCAATATTTCTCATACCATACCTGTTATTATGTACCTTCATGCCTGTTATCCCCGAAGAGGTAGGCAGCGGTGTGCTAGTACATCTACAACTCACAAGTCCACTAGATATACTAGAACATCCACGATTAGCTAAGGTACTTATTGTTATCATGTGTCGGTATAATATTAGCCTACTACTTTGTGTCTAATGTCTAATGTCTTGACTTTTAAGGTCGGAGTTGAATGTTATATCTATACTGATATTACAAAGAGAAAACGTTTGATTGTCTGTTTGTTTATTGCGGTTTGTATTGTATTGTTATTGTACAATACAACAGATGGTTAAAGAGATAAGCGATCAAAGAAATAAAATAAAGTCTTCAGATTTATAATATTATCATGTAATGTGTATTATAAACTGCGACCGATTTGGCACTTGTTTTCTTTCATTTATAATAAATAACAGTATTCAATATGTGATTTGTTTACATACACTGAAAGAATACACCATGATTACGAAACAAAATTGTATGGCTTTTACTAACAGTTTATTTTTTTCATTTTTTTATGTTTATTGATGCAAAAATGTAACATCATTACAGATAATCTTCAAGTCGATGGGACATGTACAGAGATTTATATCTACATAAAATTACTTCATGGCACTTAACAGACATTTCAATACGTACAAATATTTTAAGTAGGGTCGATTTTCTTTAATACTTCCTGCACTACGCTCATGAGTTCCGGCAGGTCGTGCCAAAAAATATCTACTCCATTATCCGCTAGCATGTTTATCAGATGGCACGCGGCAAGGGAGACGCGTGGAGAAGTTTAGTGCGTGACGCGGGTGCACTGAGCAGAGCTCGCCTACAACGCAGGCCCGGATGAGGCACGCGTAGTGGTAGCGCGCTCTGCACGTCCGCGTGCTGCAGCTACCGCGCAGGACGTGACACACGTACTTTACCTGCCTACAGTACCCGACCATACCTAGCACGAGCAAACTAGGGTATATTAACGGATAGGACGGGTACACTCATATTTCTTAATATATGAGAACCTCATAAACTTTTGATGAATTTTTTCTACCATCGATTTATATTTTGCCTCATTTGGGCTCCATATGATCGAGTTTCACTCTAAGTGACTGCGTACTAAAGCGTTATATAATGTACTAAATATTAGGTCACAGATCATAACAAGAATCAGGACATGTTCAGTGCTAAGGAAGTAATAGAAATTATGCAAAACATGATACAGAGTTATAGGCTTATTTTTAATAAAATCTAAAGCACATTAATCATTTCTTACCGCGTTTCCTTTTATCGGTATTTTCATAATTCTATTAAATATAACATCAGCTAATGCGTTAAAAAGATTACAAATTTTGTTGAGTTTTCTCTTTTTTTTTTTCTTTCCTTGGCGGATGAAATATTCGGGGTATCGCGTGCCCCAGTCTATAATGAGGCCCGGAGGAATAGCAAGCAATATCTTAATACCCACCTAGCTCCGAGTGACAAATACATGGCGTTCGCGTGGAAACAGTACATAATTTATCACCATTCACTCTGCGTTTCCACCACGTTGCGATGACGTGACGGCTGCTAAGATATTGCTTGTCGAATATAAAGATGACAAGCCGAAACAGCCCCGTATATTATGAAAATGATATACGTTGAGCTTGCAATATTTCTTTGATGAGTTTCATATTCTATTCATATTGTGATACTTGATAGGGAATGTTAGTAAACAGGAACAGGCGGCTGTCTGCGAACAAATTGGTATAGTATCGTGACTTTGTATTTGTTAAATCAAATAAAAGTGTAACTGTATTCGTATGTACACGCGTTAGAAGAACTACTTCTCTGACATAACGAGGCAATTTAAAAAAAAAATATAACTTCACAATTTTATCATTCGCCTTAATCTACGTTTGTAGAAGAAACTATATTAACAATAGAAAAAAGGTCTATAATACATTAAAAGCTTTATTACAATGTATAAGCTATTACTTCTATCGAAAATCTAAAATGTTGACCATAGCTAACTTCAGGGTGTCGGTTTTTCGTGACAGTGTGCGCGCGTCGTAAAAAAGTCGTATCACTTTTCCCTAACGTGCCAAAAGAGGAATGAATTCAATAAAATAGGCTATTAATAAATATTTTTAATGTTACTTAGTAGGAGCAAATTTAGGCGGACTAGGCTTCACTGTTTTACATAAAATGGCATAAATTTGGCTCAGAACAGAAGCCCTCATTACGTACTAGTTGATCCGTGTCCACTTCGTTGAGCGTCAATAATAAAATCTAATAAATCATAAAATATATAAATTTTAATGTACTGATTTAGGTGGTGGTAAACGACAAACCGATCACAGTATACGATTGAGCGTATAGACACAAAACCTGCGGACTATCATGAGTCAAATTGTTAAACCTGAAGACAAAAAAGTCTTCGTAGTCAGTCGAACTGGTCAGGCTGGACTAGCGCCGCCAACCAGTATTAGGTCCCTCCGAAAAAAAAAAGTCAAATTATTATATTTTCATAGAAATCCACACTAACTTTATATACTTACATTCAATATTTTTTTATATATACAGACATTTTTCATAAATCAGAGCTTTTATTTCAACGTTGTGTTTGCACAGTATATAAGGATATACTGCGCAAACACAACTTTCTCTTTCTGAGCGAAATTCTATTTTTATTTCTTTTTGTTGACGCGGACGTAGG
Source organism: Eumaeus atala (assembly GCA_017140195.1). Taxonomy (NCBI): domain Eukaryota; kingdom Metazoa; phylum Arthropoda; class Insecta; order Lepidoptera; family Lycaenidae; genus Eumaeus; species Eumaeus atala. The sequence continues at coordinate 286,863 of JAFELO010002069.1, forward strand.
GAAACGCATTTGAGCGCCATCGCTAGCCATGTCCAGTATTACGTGGTTTCCTTGCGAGGTCGACAGAAGGGTTGCTCTGTACCACGGACAACCCGACCACTTTGGTAGTGCGATGATGTGAGATCCCATTCCTCCTACTCTCCTTAGTCCCCCTTATTCTAAGAATCTTCCCTCGATTCAATTGTTTTAGCCCAAGGCGTTTGGTTACGCCCCATGCTACTGAGCCCCACTTTTTTTTGTTGACGCGAGTAAACGTATTTAAGCGCCTTTACCGGCCCTGGGTGGGGTCCAGTGGTGTGTGGGACTCGCGGTATGATGATGATAGTGCCGCATACCCACAAAAGCCACCAAGAGTGCCATCAGTGCCGCCCTTGGTGAGGTGCTCCGGAATAAAAATCATCAGGGCACCTCGACGGCGAGTCAGCCCCCTACGGGACCAACTCCACCTCCACAGATGGGGTTGCCCAGCACTACAGGATAACCCCACAGGCTTTGGGATAGTCCAATGGGGTGAAGTTCCCATCCTCGTCCCTTGCCCCGTGCGCAAAAGCGTCACCTCTTGTTGCTCTCAGGTCCCCTCTTCTTATAAGAGGGGTACCGAGAGCGATTCCTCCTCCTGATCTTTAAGCCACCTCTTCTTATAGGAGGGGTGCAAAGATCCCCCTCGGTTCAATTGGCTTCGCCTGGGTTCCCCCAGGCTACTAAGCCCCACCGCCACGACAAGGCTTGAACCATGGTGGGGGCTAAATAAGCGAGTCTATATAGAAAGTTAATAAGGTATATATTTACTTAATCAATGGGTACAGAAGGGTAATTATGTTTTGCCGGTTCTGCTCAGGCCAGGGTTAGGGTTGAACCAGTAGTAGAGAAGTAACGACGTTCAAAAAGACATTTGTATAATCCTATTTCGATTTGACTTTTAATTAAGTATGATGGGGGTAAACTTAGTTAAAGAAGATAACTTGTAAAGCAATAATCCATCATCCTCATCTTAGCATTAATTAAAATTATCTATTTTCATTAGTGAACGAGCGGAGTAGAAGACAAATGTTGATGAAGTACGTGGTATATAAATAATTGAAACTTCTATTTCAATTTTCACGCTGTTTTCACAGTCGTGTTATTTATATGAGGCTTCGTTTTATGCGTCCATAAAACACCGGACAGAAGTGGGGGGTTAAATATTTTAACATTAATCTGAACAAGGAGGTAGCTGCATAAAGCCTACCTCATTAGACTAGTGTTAATATTTTAGTAAGACATGCTAGCGTGTGTTACGCTAGAAGTGTCTAGTGCATTGAGACTAACTGGAGTCGGGCACACACTACTTTCTATCGTGACGAGATACAACGGTATGGAGTTGTTCATGTTTTAACCAAATTGAATAGAGTATACTAAGACATTTCGGGTTTGAGTTATATTTATTTCAGTATGGATCCGAAGAGCTTGTCTTACTTTATTTATTATAATATTATTATTCTAATTTATTAGATACTTGCTATCGTGATAGACGTTGTCCTGTCATAACTGGCGGAGTTGTTTTTATTGCCTTAGTAACGTTTACACGTTGCTATTTTAGATATATCCGTTTTTCAAATATTTGCATACATACAAACTTTGGCCCGGGTGCAGGTTAAAATAAAATGATTATAAATTTCGGTACTGTCGTTCTGAAGTTATAGGCTTACATACATAATACATGGAGGGAAGGGAGGTTTTCCTGTTCATTTGTAACTACATCACTTTTTTTGTTTTAATATGACACCTCCTTGTGGTGTTGATTGTGAATTTTGAATATTCAGTTTAAGTAATGAGAAACAAAAAATATCATTTACTAAGGGCTTCCTGTCAATACTCTATTTCAGTCAGAATAAGAAGGATGACGTAGTATACTCTACATGACGTAGTATACATATCAAATCAGCGACATAAGTGTCGCCCAACCGATATTACAGGCTACGTAAATATTTTACGTGTGACTTACAATTTATAGCGCCTCAATACTATAACCGTCTGAAACGGCGCATGTCATACGTCGTTTTAGTCGGTAAAGTCATAAAACAGTCGTAAAGACTTTTGAGTCCGGACTCCGAAGCGATCGGCACTTTGATTTGTGTAGAGCAGCTGTTTAAAGCGTTAATAACTTAATTCGTCAGAGCCGATGGTTGAGGGTTCCTGAACGTCTTACTGGCTACATGTGCGACTGTGAGATGTGATGAGGAAACGCCACGTCGTGTTACACGGAGTGATTTTGACATTAACATTTCATTATTAGATATTTTTTTATGATGAAATCATTGCTGGATTGCCTAATAATCTGACGTGGATGAGGCTTTATAAGTAAACTCACTGGGTACCTACCTACCAGATCCGAATATTCCATTATTTTTAAAATATAACAATGGAGAGGTTTTTTGTGGTTGCCTAGGTATGGAATGATCTATATTTCAGAACAAAACCAGTTTTTAGTGAGATTATGAGACTACAGATATTTTACAAAAAATCTACCTTTTTTTTTTTTTTTTTGGTGACGAAGGGGAATGCATTTACGCATGATACCTGGGAGCCCGGGTAGACCACCAGACCTATGTTAGACTCGGCCATTGGGTGGCAATACCAACTAAACACCTACGGGAGCCTTCAGCAGCTATTAGTGGAGGGTCCCGGATCTGCAGGCAACAGGACACCTTCAGCGACAGGCTGGCATCGGCGAAAAGGCCAGACTTCACCTCCTCGGAGACTG
>JAFELO010002072.1:0-11839 GCA_017140195.1 Eumaeus atala
TACTATGTAATACTCACAACACTCTTCGATGAGCACTTCTTCTAGAGTGTCCAGACAGAACAGCAGCAGACAGGAGACCTCGCACAGCACGCGCAAGCGAGACAGCACCATCGTTATCTCGCTCTACTATGTAATACTCACAGGACTCCTCGATGAGCACTTCTTCTAGAGTGTCCACACAGAACAGCAGCAGACAGAAGACCTCGCACAGCACGCGCAAGCGAGACAGCACCATCGTTATCTCACTCTAACATAACTAACGCACACATTACACTTGCACATAATTAGAACTACGTATGTTTATTTAATTTCAAGTCAGTTTTACAAACTTTTACTATAAAATTCTATATTTAACTTTCCGAACAAGTCGAGATGATGAATTGCTGACTTGAACACCTGAAACAAGTAAAAAACAAATACATTTTTTTTCACAATTGAGTTACCTTAGTCGGCAGATTCTTCTTTTTATGAGGTTTATCGGTGTTTTTGTGAGACGGGTTTGTGCTAAATGAGTGCTGATGTTTGGCAGGTGGACGTAGCGGGTATTGCGATTTGATACAATATTTCACAGGCCAGGCACAGGATGAATTTATAATGATGATAATTATAAATGAATAATAACAAAAGAAAAGGAATACTGAAATACAATGAAAGACAATACACACAATGACTACAGACAGAGAAATACAATAAAAAAATAAAATCCTTAAACAATTTCGAATAAAGAGTTAAAAAAGTGAAAAAAATAAGGGAAATTAAAGGAATAAAAGCAAGAAAAAAAGAAACAAAAAACAAATACATTTTGATTACGATATAATTGCATCTAGAACATGATGGAGTGATTTAGTAAGAGGTAGCGTCATGCTGCGTTGGAAGAGGTAGTGCCATGCATAGTACCGGACACTACATCCCCCTACGGAATTGGGCCGTCGCGACCGGGGAAGTACCACCTACGGTGGTAAAGTAACACCTACGGTGTCCGCGTTTCGTGCGGTTTGTAAAAAAGGAGGGCAACGCATCGGCACAATTATGCTGATGTTCATGGGCGCGGTAGGCGTTGAAAATATCCAATTTCTTTTTTTTCCCCCTATACTATAAAAAAGGGAAAAAAAATGTAATCTATTTTATATATAATAGGAGTCTAACGAGATATCGCAGTCTTCTGACAGCTGCCGACGCCCACGGACATTCGCGTTTTTGTCGTCATGTCATACGGTACCCTCGTTTCCTCTGCCCCTCGCACAAACATGGGACTCACAAACCGCACGAAAGCGACAGCATACCACTCGCTCTCTACGGCGGTGTCATCTAAGTGAGAGGTACCTCCCCGGATCAATTGCGCTGCAATGCAGATGTGATGCATTGCTTCCCTTCTCCCCATAAAGCTTGTCCAATGAGCCACAAAACACGTAAACCGAATGAATGCTGACATAAGATAAACACAGTTAAATCTAACCTATACTAATTGTTTGTTTGCACTGAATAGGCTCCGAAACTACTGGACCGACTTGCAAAATTCTTTTACCATTAGAATCCTACATTATCAGTGATAAACACATTATATAACATTATCTAAAAACACATTATATAACATTATCTAAAAACACATTATATAACATTATCTAAAAACACATTATATAACATTATCTATATAACATTAACTAAAACGTTTTGATCATTATGAAAACTTCGATAATGTAACCAATATTAAAGAAAAAAATAAGTGAATCCTTACTGTCCCGGCAGACGTTCTGTCATAAATTGAATTTGTTGTCATTGTAGCGCATAATGTTTGCGAGGCCGAAATTAAATACATAATTTTTATATGTTTGTGAATCTTTTTGTTTTTTTTTTTATAGAATAGGAGGGCAAACGAGCCCTCGGAGCCTTTCTACGACTACCGACGCCCATGAACATCCACATAATTACTATGCCCCCGATGGGAGTGTATGAATTTTTGCCATATTTTGAGATATATCCTTAAGCTAAACCGGGACAGATTGCAAGTACATTATTCAAGTGTATATCCTGCTTTGTAGAAAAGTCTATCTTCACTTCCTCGGTGCTAAAGCCTTGTCTTAATATCGTGTGAGAACGTTCCATCTAGTGTGTTCCGTGGGAGTAATTATGTTGAGTATTTCATATACTTGGGGTAGTTTAGTAGAAGTTGTAGAATTGTTTGTATTCGTTTCTATTGTTGTATTCGTTTCTATTGCATTTGTACGAGAGCAGGCACCTCCTAACGAAATGAATAAGGGGTTAAATATAGGCATAGAGACAGAAAGAGGCAGGCTAACTGGGCCAAAACGATTTCTTTCCATCATAAAAGCTAAGTGCTAAATAAAGCGTAACGCGTCACGCTGATGCGGCGGATAATATATTTACATATACTATTTCTTTACATGTATAAATTAGTGTAAATTACGTATATAAGTTAGTATAAAATATGTGTAAATGACAACTATTTTTATTATTTTACTTATTTATTGGAAATTACCAAAGCGTGGTTCTCAGTGACTACGTGACATGACCAGGACAACTTAGTTTGATGTAGTAAAAGTGAGTGATTTATACCTTAACATTCCCGTTGTAAATCTTATATAAAAATGCGTAATGTCCATTAAATCATCATTTTTTAAGTGACAGTACAACCCATTTGTGAAAAGAGACCCTCCAGAACAGGTATAGCCAACCAGTCGTGATTCATGGTAAAGATCAATCACCGCTAGTCAGAAACACAAAAATGGGGGTGTGTAAAATTTTTATGAAGTATGTAAAAGGTAGATCTCGCAGGATTTTCTTAGAGGTTGTTTTTAACCTCAAATCAAGTTGGCTACTGTCACGCCAGCTAGTGACTGAACGTGCACTTTCCGTGTCACATATTGTATCTACCCATAATTACTAATAACTCGGACAAATCATTCTCCGCCATTTTACTCGTATATCGTGTAAGTTGTATACCTAACAGGGCGCGCGTTTGGATAGTTAAAGTGTTACTACTAACAACACATGGCACAGAATACATTAGTGCACGGTCCTTGGGTTTGAAAAAAAAATTTACCTTTTTGGAGCTGTAAGTAAAATGAAAGTTTATAGGCGGAATAAGAAACCTGTAATGCCGGGTACATGTGTGTAGACAAAGTCTTAACGTTAAGCTGCAGTCGAGTTCTCACAAGCGGCGAGTCGCCGATATTTATATCTAGTAGATAACTGTTCGTGTACAGATAAGCAGATTTAAATGACTCCATCAATTTCACACAAGTATGTACACAAAAGGCGCCTTCATTGCTTAGGTAGCTTTACGAGTTTCTTCCAGGTGATTTGTGAGTTTGGAAGTATTTAAGTTAAATTTAATTGAAAAAAGCCGAGCTTGTTCGTTTCATTAATGAGTGTTTATGAAATATGAAAACGCCACGAAAACACAAATACTGCCCCAGGAACATGCTGTTACGTGGCAGGAGTACTTAGCTACCTAAGTCATGTCATATTGCATTGCAGCCGAATTGGGCCGGCACAGATACCTCTCGCTCACGTGACGCAGCTATTATCTATGACAACAGTAATGCGGATGTCTATGGGCGTTGATAGTTAGCTAAAAGATCTTTCTCGTTTGCCCTCCTGTAGCATTTAAATAAAAATTGCCTTTGTTATAGACATGTGACTCCGTCGACGTGTTTCTTAACTCTATATGATCACAAATACTTCCAGGGCTGCCACCTTTTTTCAAGGATAAATGAGATACTTTCTTCTTATTGTTACAACAATATTGAAGTACTCTTCGCGACAATTAACAGGTATTTGTTCTTCTTTAAGATTCTTTGCGTTCAAAAATTTATAATAGGGCTGACTAGACAATCCTAAGGACAACAATAGCATTTACTCATCAGTCGCATAAATGTTGTGTGGATACCATTTCTTAAGATATAACCAGCAACAAGCCAATTACAATCAGGTTCTCGTAAATAGAGTATTTTTGCGTATTTTATAGTTGTCGTAGACTATAAAAGTACATCTGCACAAAAAGAGGACAATACTCTATTTGCGAGTACAGTTGGCAACCCTAGACACACTGCACATTATTAAACTTAGCAAGTAAATTGCCCGGCGTCCAAGATGTTTGTTGTTTGTTGTTTATTTTCACACATTGGATCTGTATAATGACCACTTACGCACGTCTCAGCGGCTAAGTTCAAGTTGAGGGTTCGCAACGCGCCCACGTCACAGAAGGTACCCGCAATAAGCTCTGCTGGGTTCCTATCGTTCTTTTGCTTGTGATTATTACTCCACAAAAGTACGTTCTATTACATTTTTGTCACTTTTACAATGCTTTACACTATAATGGGATTTTGATACCAGTTCCTCTTTAATGATGGCTTTAAATTTATTAATCGACAATCCTGCAATATTACTGGGAATTTTATCACAAAAACGATTCTAAACGAGATTAAAGGATGTTAGTGACAATTAGTCCGTTCTGGATACAGAAGTCACGTTAGTACAAATTCAGACAACTTTGCCACCAATCAATTAATAGGCAATTGCCTACATACTGTCTAGACAAATGGACCACGTTACTTGTAACTAGAACGCCGCGGTTTCACCCGCGTGAACTATCTTCAAAGGTGTAAACACACATCTCGAAACCACCTCGGAAAGTATCTCTCGCTCACATGATACGGCCGTAAAGACATATCTTCGGTGTCGCGTTTCGTGGGGCTCGCGAGTAGCCGGTGGCTCATTGGAGAGTAGAAGAGAAGCAGGACAACGCATCTGCATAGTAATTATGCGGATGTGCATATCCGTCAGTAGTCGTATAAATACTCCGACTTCTCGTTTGCCCTCCTATGCTATAAAATACTACAATATTCAGGGCAGGGAGAATGGTAGACATGCAGACAAGTTGTGAATGTATGGATGGCTGCAGGTAGTATTTACATACCTAAACCTTCAAACACACATTACGAGACAACACTATAAACCTTTCAACAACAGGAAAAATACGTCTCTACTTTCTAATAATTAATAATAATTATGATATTTGTAGACTTATCACACCACGTTAATGATAACTGTCTAGTCTTGTGGTCAGTACCGTAGGACTTGTGTTACAGGTACCAGAACAAAGATCAATGTATTTAATATTTTGACACATTTTAGATGTTTATTATAGAAATGCAAATACTATAATACATGTATAAACATCCATACGTAGACGGGATTTGATCCGTAACACGCGGATTGGCCGCCACGTTACTAACTAAGCGAGCCGGTCGTCAAAGGCAATTAATAGAGGGACCTATGCTTTGACTTAGTAAACAAGATACAAGTCTAAACTTAACTAGGAAGGGGTAGTGCCATGCATAGTGCACGACACTACATCCTCCTATAACAGCAAAATTTTAAATTAACTGATGCAGTGGAGAACCGTTATCAACTTATCGTATTAAATACAACTTTTCTCTTTACCAGAACCATACTTTTAATAATTTTACAAGATAAAGATTAACGTTTTTTATACATCTATCAAATTAATTAGAGACTTAGGTATAACATTTGTTGTAATTTGTGCGGATTTGGCTAACGGAGATAAAATTTTTACAAAAGCTCTGTACGAAATGTGTCATAATTCTATCTCCAGTAGTCAACTCCATCGAAAGGTATAATATTTAAAACTGCCGCAAAACGATGTACCCACCTACAAGCTCCTAGAAATTCCTCCCTATCAGAATATCGACAATTAACACAAACATTACATTTCATTTTAAGCTATATATAAAAGTTGATTACGAGCGATGTGGAACAAAAATTTTCAAATTTGAATAAACAAAATTTCAAAGCAGTCTGCTAAATATTCCCTTTTTTCACAACTCACATTTTTAATTCTGTATTCCGTGTTACGACGTGTATTTCCTCAACTCCTAGTAATCTTCGTAAACGACGTTAGATCTCACAGAACAAACACAGATATAAATAACGTACTAAATAATCACGTTTACGAGCACAATGTTTCACTATACACCACACAGACACACCACGAGACTCTGCGGAAAACTGACGCGGGCGGCGGGAGTGCGGGACTCGGTTATCGGGCGGGACGCGACGGGCGATGGCGGAGGGAGTCGGGCGGTACTCGGCTCACGAGAGACGGTTTGACGGACCGGCGGATACGGCAAGAGGGTTGCTTCATAAAAAAATAAATTACCCCAAAAATGTTAATACACATTTGTATTGATGACTTTGTTTATTTATTGTTTTGCTTCATTCGTTATAAATTATTTAGCTTCATTCGTGTAAGTAATACAAAAAAATAAGATACAGATCTATTTTATGCATTTACTTTAATAATGTTATACATTTTTATCACACACTGATAATTTTATGACACACTGACAAACATAATATATATATAAATGATGTGTAAATTTTTTAAATTAAAACTACAAGCAATTAAAATTCTACATTTTGATACCCCACTTAGTGCGTTCCACGAATTTGTGCCCAAAACCTAACATTTCGTTTTTTTTTTTCACTTTTAGCATTATCAGACGATACTGACAACAATCCGTCAATCCGTTCCGGCTGATTATAAAGTTGTCGTGTAACATTTGCGACGCCCATAGAAAAATGTTTGTACATGTAGTTTTTACCATCTTTCTTGTAGTATCGGCGGACGGACGCGCAGGTAGGTAAGGAGACAGCCTCTAGACGTACAGAGGCACTGTCGAAACGCAGAAGCGTCAGCATACACTCACAGTAAAGTCTCCAAGTCAAGTAGTGTCTCAAGTGGATACTCTAACTTGTAATGACAAGACCGCGTGTGACGTAACTTACTCTGTCCGGTGAGACTTATTAACGTGTGCGTGTACATCGCAGTTTTAGGGTGAGCATGTTCAACCACAGTAAAGTGTTATTGGGATTGTACAGTTACTAATAACACGTGGAGTCCGAAGGAATTAGGAAATGTTACCGAGTGATATCTGCGGTTTCACGTCTCGTGCTGTTTGTGAGCAGCCAGTGGCCTATTGGAAAGCAGGAGGATAGGAGGGCAACACATCAGCGTAGTAATTATGCGGATGTTCGTGGGTGTCGGTATTATAAAGGTTCTCAATTTTTTCTGTGTTTTAAGATGTTGCTGACTTCCGTATTGGACATACATTTCAGTTTTATACTTCCACGCGTTCCTGGAAAAAAATCATGACAGACATACAGTATGTCTGTAGGGATAAACGGACGGACAAAAAATACCATTGTTCTTTTAAGGTACACTAAAAATGTTATGTTTAAAGTGTTATGAAACACCTTAATTGATTCAATTGTTTGTAACAGTTTCAATAACATTTTAATAACGACGTTATAACGTCTTGTAAACCGACAACGCTAGTGCTCATGCACGAAGAAGTATGACTTCATAGTAACGCTTCGTGTCCTCGTAACGTTCCACATGAGCAATCTGGGAGTGAGAGAGAGCGTGACAAGCCGTGTCTTTCACTTCGTCGGACGATGCATTCACAGAGCAATTAGGGAACAGGCATCTCGTTATTTAGATTAACAAACAAGTTTCCATAATGCGTTATAACAAAGTTTTCAATGTACGATATGAAATATACTACAATGTTAGTATCGTGCTTTCTACCGACGTAGATTAAAGCAAGTGATAGAACTTTTATTTTATTTTTTTGTTACACCAAAGAAGTATAACTTGTAACGCGTGCACACGAGTACACTTGACCAATAACTGACGCATATTCAGAAACTGACCAGACCGATCAATAGCCACAGAAGTACAATAATTGTCCTCTTCCCCGCCTCCTCTTCACAGTACTCTACGTAGTTGGGCACGGGAAACTCGCAGCCTACTCAACGGCGACAGACAAAGCTGTCACTTGGCGGCGGTATTAATGTGAGGTAAAGATACCCCCCAAACGTGACCTTGGCAATCCAGAAGTCAACCAGGCGTAATCCTATAATAAGAGTGAATTCGAATACACGAATCCGGACTTCCGCATTTGTGTATTAGAGAGTATACAGAAAATGTTCTTCAGTTAGAAGAACTCACTGGTACGCGGCGGGGCTGACACCTCAACCACCGCCCGACAGTCCGAAGCGTCGACCACTACACCGCTGAGCCTGTTACTATACGTTATGTTATTTCACGTCATACAGCACAATATATAAAAACATTTCGTGCCGCTGTCAACATTATCTCAGCGGCAGTAAAGTAACACATGTGGCTCTTTAATGCCGCACTCCACTCATAAACAGAGCCGGGTCACAAGTTAGTTAACAAATCATGGAAATATTAAAAATATAATGAATCCTTGCAGTACTCAGATCGTTAAAGCTCAGTGGCATCTGTGATTTACGCCAAACTACTCGCGAATGTAATGAAGTCGTACACCCTAAAGGAACGCTAAGAACATGAATCATATCTAAGAATATGTATAGCATATCTAATTATTTTACAAAAACCAGCTGCAGCAGTGTTATAATAAACACATTTACAACAGTGTTACAAAGAACACCTACAACATTGTAACATTCAATAATCTTGTAACATTACGTGAACAGCAGCGTGTTTCACAAACCACCTGTGACAGTGTGACGAGAAGAACCTCTGCCAGAATATTACAATTAACACCTGCAACATTATTGCATTCAATAAACACCTGTGAAAGTATAGGACGTAACCTTTTTCAATATGTTTCTATCATAAAAACACCTGCCACAGTGTAAAAATAACAACCCGCAAGAGTGTTGCAAGAGATATCGGCATCATTGTTACAATAAACACTTGCAACAATGTTGCATATTGTGACACTGTTGCAGGTGTTTATAGTAATTAGGTATATTGTAAATGTTACTAGTAATACTGTTACAGGTCTTAATTTACTATTGCAGGTATTGGCTGAATATTACAATGTTGCCAGTATATCTTCTAGATGTTGCTACACAGTGTCACGAGTAACATCTGCTACATGATTACTTATAATATGAATGTAAACTTGTTTCAAATGCTATTCGTAACACTGTTGCAGGTGATTATTGAATATAAACATGATGCATCTACTCGTAATACTATTGCAACTGTTGATGACTTAAGTTTACCCGAATGTTACTCATTACAATATAACTATTTTTACCGATTTTATCGCGGTGTATTTAATTATTTAACTTACCTGACGTTTCAGTAGCTGTATAGGTGCTGTTGGTTTAGTTATATGATTAAATAAACCCGCGATGAAATCCGTTAAACTAGTTCTATGGAGTTGTTGTAGCTGTTTACAGTTTATTGCTGTTTTCTTCCTGCTGCACCTGTAACAGTGCAACACAACCAACATACTAGTAACATCTGAAACATTGTCAGTTCCGATGAGCACGTGTAAAATGTTACAAGAAATATCAGCGACATCATTACATTCAATAAATACCTTAAACTGCAATATTGTTACACATATACATATAACATATTCAAATATCAATCAAACTGGAGACACCAACAGCTTTGCTCTGCCAGCTTGACCTAGAAACCCCGTTTTACATATATGAAATTCTATGGAAAGCATTTCACGTGAGCTTTTGAATTTAATGATGTATCAGCGAGGCTTCGTGTATGTCCGTGAAGGTCGCGCAGATCTGTAAAGTTAAAATAACATTTTTGTACTTTTTTATGTATAAAGAGGCAAGAGAACTAGGTTAACCGACATAGTTCAGAGAATCAACAAGATGAGGTAAAGTAATGGGCAAACCACATTGCTCGCAGAACCGAGAACCGTTGGGGAAGAATGGTCCTCGTGTGGCGGCCCCGCACCAGAAGACGGAGTGTGGGACGGCCCCCTACCCGGTCGACTGACTACTTGGTTAAGATGGCGAGGAGCTGCTGGATGCAAACGGCTCGTGACCGTGGCCTGTTCCGCTCTGTGGGGGAGGCCTATGTCCAGCAGTGGACGGCGACCGGCTGACTATGATGCTGAAGTAGGCAAACGTGCGGTCATTTGATGGTTACCGATGCAGACATCCGCATATTTATTAGACAGGTGTGTTGTGTTTACTTGTTTGGGTTTTTATAGAGCAATTTTGTTCACATCATTTGAAGTAGATATTATCTGTCTCACAACAACACAATTGAATACCCTACAGGAATAATACTGGACGCTACACCTGTATGCATACTAGAAGAAAAGTCCAAGTTTCTCCAGTGGTCATTAAAACTCAATATATCTTGTGTTTATACGTTTTATTGTTGTTGTTTCGTGTCTTAACTATTTTACTGTCTTTGTTACACTTTTATATCTCAACACATTTATTGTTGTGTTATATTCAACGTGCGTTGAACACAAACTACAGTATTGTGCGAAGGTATCTCACGTCAATATGACCTGTTGACGTTGGTTAAGAAATGAAAAATGTAGAAAGGACTATTTTCCTGTCCTAAGGCCGCTAAAGATATTTCCGCTTTAAAACAGAGATCTTTATCTGTACTAACACTATACAGCAGAAACATTCGATGGTTTGTTTGCATTGAATAGGCCTTGTAACTACTGGAAATGAATTAATGTTAGCCGTCCAGGCGGGCTCGTTCTGTCATAAATTGTATTTGTTGTCATGGTAACGTGTAACGTTTACGAGGCCGAAATTAAAACATTTAATAAACGTTCTCTGTTCTATTTTGTAAAATATCCGTGCGCACCGTGGGTGAACCGCTAGTAATTAAAAAAACATTGAAAGAAGCTATAGCTCAAAGATATATGTAATCATTATCATATCTTTATTAGATATCGAACATATATAGAATATCTCTATTATCTAATCCATTAATCACTATTATCTCCCACATACGTATAAAACTCTTCCGTCACTGAGCTACCACACAGTATTATTTGACTGACTGACATTTAACGCACAGCTGAAACTACTACGGACTTGAAATCTTGTACAGAGGTTCCTGTAACGAAGCAAGTGAGCAGCAGAATGTATCTTAAGAAATTGAACCCCCAAGAGGGTGAATTAAGGAGGTGAATATAATAATGACGACTATTTGAGCTATATTGAAACGAAAAATTTGTTAGGATTCTAATAATGCGAGGACTCATCACACTTTCATCCCTTCATGTCCCTGTTATAATATAATAGTAATCTACCATTTATCAGACTCTTGTGTGTCGTTTCAAAGGATTCTTAGAAATTCATCACCTAGGAGGGTGAAATTTATAATACGGAAATGTACCATGTCATGCGGATGAACTCGCCGGGTGCTGCAAGTCAGTTATAAAGTTTGCACATCAGAAGACCGTTGGCGAGGAGCCAAAATATAGTCTTTCAAGTTTTAAAAGAGGGAACTTCAAACGTACAGGTCAAATTGATAACCTCCTTATGGTCAAATTGATAATCTCCACGTGTCGGTAGGAAATGCGATTATTTTATAAGGAAAATTATTACACGAAGATTAATTGCAGACAAATAAATTGGGATTTGACTTCATTATTTTAAAACAACATGATAAGCTACGCGGCCAATAGAAGGATTGTGTACACGGATTTATTTTCGACAAACAAAAACATCGGATGTGTCTTTCGCTCAATATATTTTGAAAATATGAAATCTAGGTGGTTGATAGAAAATTTATAACACTGATTTTCACACAATTAAAAGTAATTTGGCTTCTATTCCTTTTTTTTTCGGACCTGCACTTTGTTACGTTGTGTGTATTATTTTATAATAGTAAGAATCACAAGTCCACAAAAAGAAATATTAAAAAAATATGTCGGTCGGGGTGTCTATGCAAGGGTCCAATTTTGCCACGTTGCCCGATCACTCCAATCGCTGGACGCAAGGTGGTGCC
>JAFELO010002081.1:0-27000 GCA_017140195.1 Eumaeus atala
ATATTGTAGCTGCAACTACGCATTCATCGTACAATATTGTAACTGCAACGACGATTTCGTCGGACTATATTGTAACCTCAACGACACTCTCGTCCTATAATATTGTAGCTGCAACTACGCATTCATCGTACAATATTGTAACTGCAACGACGCTTTTGTCGTTCTATGTTGTAACTGCAACGACGTCGTAGATGTTGTAACTTCAGCTATGGGAATAAAATATGACACACACACACACACACACACACATAATTCCATTTTCTCTAAAGGCTTCAGCTATGCATATATTATATATAAATACCTGACTATAAACTTAACATGTTTTTCAAACATATAATGTGCATATGTACGTATATAATAAACACGTATTTATTATATGTGTAATAATATTAAAAGAGCTATAACTAACAATCTAACATAATTATACTCACTTTGATTAGTCAACACAAATGTATTCAAAGTTAATCTAGATCCTAATGCATGGACTAGCTTAAACCATAAAGCTAATACAGTAACCTCTATGTGTGCAACCCCCTAGCTGCTGCGACCGCCAGTTGATATGTTGATTCCTTTTTATATATTTACGAATTTTTAAGTAGTGTTCTTATTTCTATGGTTAAATCATTTGACCTATCAAACGTCATCAAACTGACACTTAAATTATAATTATTCTATCTTTATTTCAGGAATTTGACAGAGGGGAAAATGTAATGGTGTAGTTACAAAATTTGTAACTACTGGACTGGAATATATTATAATTTAAAAGTGTAGACTTAGAACTGGAATCGTAATGAAGTGTAAAGGATAAAAAGATGAAGTGTAAAAATAAGTTAATTAATAATTAAGGCGTAACTTTATAAAACAACTAAACTACTAAGAGGAGGCGGTATGGTCATATGATGTTAGCCTGTCCGTAAGGACGAATTAAAAAAAATCATAATCTCTGATAGTGTTGTGAAGAAATTGTAATTAATACATAGTCATAGGTAAGTGCATAAGATATTATTGAAGTATAAATTGTTAGTGATATTCATTTCAATTCAAAACAATTATTATTGTTTAGCTAAATGTTTCCTTTACCGTAGGTATATTATATATATTCAAACACTGAGTGAAATATTCCAGCGATAAATAAAGAAGACTATTTGTGTGTTCTTTTTATTTCTTATACAATACGAAGACGTTTTATGTATTCATTTAAAACATTGAAATACCCTCGCATCGGTTTCAGAGTCTTTGGCCGATAAGATTAGTATCATTCATCGAAAATAGATCACTTGACATTTCTCTGAGCTGAGACGAATACCGATCATCGCACTCACGTGGTATTGTTTTTATTATCCAACTGTGATCATCGATATCGGTGTGATAACGACACGTCAAAAAGTCTTATCGATAAACTTTCCTTAACATTAAATATGACTACGTCACATCATTCAAGATTTTAAATAAATTTTATTACTAGTTTTAAGTATATAATTAAGCTTGGCGCTTGCACATTTTCGCACGTTAACACCATCATTCTTGTTCTATAAATTGTGCGAAAAAATACATAATTTTTTGCCTCCGCGTTATTAATTTAATAAAATGAACAGGACATAATTTGTTTAGGTAGCCACAGGAATATAATTAGTTACAGTCTAGTAAACGACCTTAATCGTGTACGCTTTCGAAAGGTATAAATAATGATTCCAATTCCTATGCACGCGTCATACTTGCGACCATATAAATGACAACACCTAACGCATCCGTTAACAAGAGTGCATAGTTTAATTAATTAGACGTTTAGTATTGCACTCACCGGCAGGTCTGGTATTCCGACGAGCCGGTTCATCTTCACGCAGATCTGGCGCATGCCGGCGCGCGGTCACCGGCCCTGGGGCCAGCGCCGTCAGCGCCAGTAGAACTAGCGCAGGCAGCATCACTGCCCGCACTTACCACTGTAAACACCGGGTTCCGAAGTTCCCGGCCGAACGAGCTCACTATTTTCGCCGCGCGCGCTAATATGTAGCGATCGTGTCACACGTCTCTATATTGCGACGGCCGAGCCGGACTGACGCAAGTGGAGGCCGATTTCCCAGCCCGTGAGGGGCGCGTCCCCTCGCGGAAAACGGCGCTAGCGCGGCCCACGGCGTCGGCGCGGGCGGGGAAAACTGCCCGCCCCGCTGTGGCGCGACTACCACTGCCACTCACGCTACGCAACGCCACAACCTCGCATTCTTGATGCTGCGCTAACAAGACAGTAAACAATCACATTAACTATCGCGTAAACTTTATTTCATTGTGCGCATTTTATTATAACTATAATTATATAATGATTAAACTCTTGTCTATTTATTGCGGTTTCGAAAATTACTATATATAAGATAAAAAATAATATTTATTTATATGGCCTGCTCTCGTAAATGTTTAACGTTTTCCTAACCAGTCTGTTCGTAAAATTTTAATATACTTATTAATTAAATAATATTTGATTATTAGTGTCGGTCGCTTAAATATTTTTAGAAGACTCACATAAATAGAGAGAGATCTCTCTCTTTTCCTCCCTCTTTATCGCTTAGCAATTATTATAACCTGTGTAGAAAAACAACAAGAAAAGCCAATTAACGTTATATAAAGTTGGCGCGTTTTCAATGAAATTTTTCAGTATCGCACAAAACCGCCAAGACGTATGCACTGGTGCGAATAACATTTTCGGAGCACTCGAATAAGGATTGCTATTACATGCACACTGAAGCCATTCATGATAATTTAGTGTATCTCACTTGTAACAACTTGTATTTGGCGGCATGCCAAACTAGGCATGTATTTCATATGATTATCTTCAAAGCATAAATGTAATATCAATATAATAAGTATAGGTGCGTCGTAACAAATTACATAGAGAGAGGTGATTTATTGTGACGCTCGTGAAATATGTACAGATGGATTATATTAATGTTCAGATGTCGGCAGGATGACCAAACATAACAAAACGTTACAACGTAAGCCAATTCGTTTCCTTGTTGTTGGTATCATATTTGTATTCGTTTTGAATATCAACCTGTGTGTGTGTGTGATTCCTGTTTTAAACATGGTATGCTGTATTACCTCCGTTCCCATAGGAATAGGCTTACTCGAGGCTTAAACCGGTTGTCGTGGCAGTGGGGCTCAGTAGCCTGGGGTGATCCCAGACACCTTGGGTGAAGCGAATTGAACCGAGGGAGCTGCTCTTTGTACCCCTCTTATATGAAGAGGGGACTAAAGAGCAGGAGGAGATGATGCTTATGCGCTTCAAGCTTCAGCTTCAAGCTTTATTAACTTTTCTAGATACGTATTCAATAAACACTTTATTGAATTCTATAATTCAATTTTTCTACCATACTCTTCTGATTTTTTACCACTTTGGTAGCAAATATATCTCAATTTGCTAGGATAATTAAAAATGTTTTACTTTTATGAATGGCATTTAAATAGACATAAACACTGACACCGCTATGCTCTCTCAAATATGTTTTTTCTTCCCTGAGTTATAAGCGTCAAGTGCTACCCTTAATAATTTAATTTTTCAAAATTGCAGTCACATTTAGTAGCTGTGCATAAAATACACCTATCCTTCATATTTGAAATATGCAGTTCCCAGAATAATCTTCAAACTGACGGATAGGCGGGCATGACTAAATTATGACATTATTCATTGGACGCAACATTCTACCTCTCCTTTGTCTGTACATTTTTGAAATATTTGTTTTCGTAAAAATTATATAAACAATTTCGTAAAGAAGTCTGAACACACAGATAGATCTAATAGACATAACAATAATATATACGTTCCTGTGCAAAAGAAAGAGGTTTTTAGTAAGAATTGATATTGAATGGTAATAAAAAATTATAATCATTTAACAAACAAATTAAAAACTATAGAAATAACTTTACTTCGAAAACATTTATTTCATCTTTTAATAAGGAAATGTCACTAGGGTGTTGATGAATATTTAAAAGATAACAATTAACCGTCTATATCATACATAATTATTTAATTAAATTAATATATTTAATGTTTAAATTTTATTTTGGTATTAATTATAAGGAACTACTGGACACCATTGATATGGTAGGATGTAGGAATAGACATTGTAACAAGATCGTTATGTAGTATAAACTTTATGTCTTTATAAACTACAACGGCAATTGACGATGCCATGAGCATCGTGATTGGTTGCATGTAGAAGTAAGTATACAAGCAGGAAAGCTAAACTCTCGGATCTCTCGGAAAGCAGAGCATACGAAGACGTTACGTCTAACGTTGTCGAGATTTTTTCAAAGCGAATCCGCAAACAAATAGACCATATTAGCTGAAATAGGCAACGGGCTACCGAAGCGATTGAACAGAATAGAGGGACGAAGGTGTTTGTAGAGAAGCTTGGAAGAAGTCATCTGACAAAGGTTAGGACTGATTCTGGGGTTACCGTTTCTTCTAAGCCAGGGATCTTGTCTGAGATCAAAGTTATCTATAGCAAGTTGTATTACGTCGCACGCTTTACATCCCGGTACCCTGAATAACGATCCGCATGCAAGCCAGAGAGAGAAGCCACACGATATTTGTAAGACGATCTGCCGAACGTTGCTTGACTGGGATTATTCTGGCTCTTGGCTTAAAGAGGGAAGGGTTCCGGGGAAGGACGGAATTACAGTCGAGCTTCTTAGGACAGGAGGCGAACCTGTGTTTCGAGAGCTAAAAAAGATTTTTAATTCTGTATTTCATCGAGGCGTACCTCCCAAGACATGACTTTGTTTCGTTTTCAAGAAGGGTGACAAATCACTTCATAAAAACTATAGACCAATTTCACTTCTTGGCCATATTAACAAGTTGTTTTCGTGAGTCTTGACGAATCGTCTCAGCACAAAGCTTCACGAACTGCCACCGGAGCTGGCTGGGTTCCGCAGAGGATTTAGCACCATGGACCACATTTTCACCACAAAGCAAATTATACAAAAGACACATGAGTACAATCAGCCGCTGTGCCTTGCCTTTGTGAACTATGAAAAAGCTTTTGACTCTGTCGAAACCTGGCTGTTCTGGAAGCTTTACAGCGACGTAAGGTCGATTGGCGATACGTCGAAATACTCAGTTCATTATTTGACCTTGCTTTTATATCCGCTCTGATGCCGAGAAGCCAAACAAGGCCAATCCAACTGCATCGAGGAGTGCGACAGGGCATGTTATAGCCCCGAAACTGTTCGCATTAGTGAAGCATTAGCTTTGGAAGCCATCTTTAACACTTTAAAGTGAGCAAAATACAGCATAGATATTATCGGCGAATACATCTCACATCATCGTTTCGCCGACAATATCGTTGTGATGTCCGAATCGTTGGAGAGCTTGCAGGAAATGTTGCACAGCCTAAATTAATCCTATCGACGTACTAGCTTTAGGATGAACTTTGACAAGACAAGGGTCATGCTCAATGAACACGTTCTCCCTAGGCCGGTCAACGCGATGGTGTTATTCCCGTAGTCGTAGATGAAACATTGTCACGACGCCTATAACGCAGA
Source organism: Eumaeus atala (assembly GCA_017140195.1). NCBI lineage: Eukaryota > Metazoa > Arthropoda > Insecta > Lepidoptera > Lycaenidae > Eumaeus > Eumaeus atala. Next base: position 5,536 of record JAFELO010002081.1, read on the forward strand.
GTTGGAAGACAAAAGTCTTCAACTAATGCGTTCTTCCCGTGATGTTTCGGCCTCGTAGGTACGGGCCGAAACATGGCCTCTTAACTTAGGACTGGTCCGCAAGTTTGCGGTAGCTCAGCGGGCTATTGAACGTCCTATTTTGGGTGTTTTTTCGTCCGTTTGAATTCGTAACGAAGTCATAAGGCAGAGAACTAAAGTTTCTGGTGTCACACGAAAAATCAACTCGCTGAAGTAGCAATGGGCTGGTCACATACTCAGAAGATCAGATGGCATATGGGCCACCAAGATTCTGGAGTGGAGGCCGCGTTTAGGAAAACGAAACATTGGTCGACACCAGGTGAGAAGACGATCTCCGTGCAGTAGCTGGTCCGAGAGGTATGCGAGTAGCAGGAGATCGGCCGCCTTGGCGTTCATTGAAAGAGACCTATGGCAGTGGACCGACAAGGGCTGATAATGATAATTATATACTTAAATATTTCTTATGTGACAATACACGTGAATATAAAATTCTTAGGTTTACGCGAATGTTACACAATATAATAAAACTACTTTAAAAGAAAGAATACAGATGCCGTCCAAGGATGCTCTATTGTGTGGCTATTTAAGTTCAAATTTCAATAGAGAAGATGACTGGGTCCGTCCTTCTGCTTGGGACCCAGATATAAACATAATGAAATCAAAATCTAAACATAGCACCTCACTAAAAACAATAAACTGCTTTGCGTCAATCGGAACAACTAATTATTTACAAAAAATCTTCGGGTACTTCCAGTAACTTTGTGACATCTGAACATATGGTATCTTAGTCGGTATTATAAAATACTTAATGTTATAATATAAAATCCGTTAAAGTAGTTTTTTTTTTATAATTACTTATTTATGAAATTATTGTTTTATTGTTCCTTAAGAACTACGTGCATACCTACATACTTAATATGTGTTAAGAGGTAGAGGCGAGGTGGACGAGAGAGAGGCGAGACGTCATTGCCGCATTACAGTCGAATCGGGACGATACGAGCGTGACTATAGTTTCCTCTCTTCTCTCGTTAATATCTTTGAGTATTAGTATTAAACCACATGCTCCTCGAATAATTCCGATAATGAGATCTCTACGCTGTCACATGCAGCTCGTTAGCGCCATGAGAGTCTGTAACAACCCTACACCCTCGTATTTCCAATTATGCAATTACTTACATTTGCATATCCTCCGCAAGTATGCTCATTATTTATATAGCATAAGGGGGTAAACGAGCAAGCGGAGCCTATTTATGGCTACGCCCATAGACATACGCATGATTGTTACGCCGATGCGTTGTCCTCCTATCATACTTGTCCTCCTATCATACCCCCCATGGGCCACCGACTACTCACAAACCACACGAAACGCGACAGCGACGCTGTCACTTTACGCCGGTATCAAGTGAACGAGAGGTCCTTCCCCGCTCGTGCCGGCAACCTTATATGAACATCTCAAATACCAGTGTGCAATATATACATAATGTTTCAAATAATGTATTATGTGGTATCTCTCCCAGTCTCAAGTCCCTTAGAGTTCAAGACTCTTCGGTGGTACCTACACTTCTCAAATTATGGCTAAACATGTATAATATATTCTTCTATGTTATTGCAAATGCATAGGTACTCATAACACAAACCATAAAGAACTACATCTTCGCCGGTGTCTGATCACGAAAGTCTTAAATCAATGCATATCCCTCGTGCTATAAATCCGTAAAGTGGCTTCTAAACACAAGACAGCCAGTCTTAACTCAACGAGTTGGAGATACCATTCCGAATGTTTCTGTAGAGAATGGACTAAGGAATGAAAATCATAAGAAAGACTGGTCGATACCATAAGAAGAATAAAACCTGTAGTGGCTGAATGGTGGTCACTCATGGGAACAGCATGTGATATGAGCCAACATAGCTTTAGGGAGGCTATGTTTTGGAAGACAAATTGTTGTTCAATGATTAACCATCGACCAAGTAAGAAGACGATCTCCGTGCAGTAGCCATGAAATGGATACGAGTAGCAAGGGATGTATTTTCTTGACGTTCCTCAGATTACAATCATGTCCTCCAAATCTCCACTACGGCGGCTATCTCTATTGTGACAACATAAATGCGTGCGCAGACACGTGTGCAGTCTATTCTACCTATCTCCTATTCCGATGGGACATCAATCGGACGCAACCGAGAGGAAGCTGCAGGACAGACCGCTTTCTCGATGTATCACCGACTTCCCTATTTCGGTTTCGAATTACTTGAAAAGTCCCAATACCACGTTTTAGTCCAACCCGGGACTTCGTCGTGGTTGATCATGCTTACCACAAGACCACGAGGCATTCCTTGACATAAGCTTACGTCCTTGACATAAGCTTACGTCCTTGACATAAGCTTACGTCCTTGACATAAGCTTACGTCCTTGACATTAGCTTACGTCCTTGACATAAGCTTACGTCCGTGGAGCGTTCATTCAAAGACGCTGATGTCCATTATGACGGTGATACTAAAACAACACACAAGCGGCGCGTCCTGAAGACGCAACAAATGCATGTCGTTTTACAGAAAGTTATTTCTCATAATAATAACATTATTTATATGATAATAAGCACTAAGTTACTGTACCTACTGATTTTATACTTAACAGTCAAAGGCACAACACGGGCGTACCACAAATCAAGATCTCTAAGTAACAAGAAGAGAAAGGCGTTGGTATAATATTGTCACGAATAAACACTAGCTTTAGTGGCACATATCGCTGTTGTATACTTGTAATACTGTCTATATTATTCTATTTAATAGAAAACATTTACTACACCTAGTGTATTAGTAACAATGAGAAATATTTAAAGGTCCTGTTATTATCAGACAGTAGCCACCTATGTGCCACATACTCTATACTTATATTAATATTGTAAAGATCAAGACATCATTCGTTTGTGAACAAGCTAATCTCGGGCAGTGCCGGACAGATTTGAAAAATATTTCAGTGGCCAGCGTTAGATACGAGGGTGGATCTAAAAGTTTAAGCCCGACCAAGAAAATGAAAGAAAAGTGTATCTAAATTTATTTTTATTTTTCGACATAGGAGACTATGTATGTATGTATATCTGGTTCAACGCACTTCTTCCACCTGACCTGCAACTTGTTTATACCCTCGAAAAAAAAAAGATTCCGGAAGGTCGGCGAAATAATCGTTTACTGCGACTATCACCTCATCTTTGGCCGAAAATTTCGAGCCACCCAAATGTTTTTTTTAAATTTGGAAATAAATGATAATCCGAGGGGGCTAAATCCGGCGAATAAGGTGGGTGGGGCAGCAATTCGTAGCCACAATCATGGATTACAGACATTGTTTCAACCGAAGTGTGAACACGCACATTGTCTTGATGAAACAAAACTTTCTTACGCAACATTCCCGGCCTTTTTTCTTTTATTTCTTCCTTCTTCGTAAAAGGTTACAATAATAACTAGAATTTATAGTTTGACCTTTCGGTAAATAATCTACAAAAATAATGCCCTTCGCATCCCAAAAAACAGAAGCCATGACTTTGTTAGTCGACAAAACGACCTTAGCCTTTTTCGGTGTAGGAGCGTCTGATCTTTTCCACTGTTTGGATTGTTGCTTTGATTCAGGAGTATGGTGGTCAACCCAGCCTTCATCCATGGTAACAAATCTAGACAAGAAATCCTCGGGATCAGTCTCAAAAAGTTCCAAACAATCTCGCGAAATTGTGTATCGAACTCGTTTTTGTTCAGCTGAAAGCAACCTCGGGACCCAGCGAGCAGAAACCTTATGGAACCCCAACTCTTCCGTAATTATGTGTTGCACCCCGGCCATAACTAATGTTTGTTATCTCGGCTATCTTACCAATGGTGAAAATTGCGTCAGATTGCTGCAAACAAATAATCACAGAAAATTTATATTGTGCAGTATCGGAATGAAACTGCGCACATAAAATCAATATAATACATACTAACAAATGACGGTAGATTTAAAAAGATGCCATAGCTCCATGTAGGTTAGGCCACGAACTTTTAGATCCACCCTAGTAGCCTGTTTTTGCAGGAAGGATGTAGTACACACTAGTTATGACATGGCTATTGAGCTATCTGGACCTAAGTATCGGAATGTTATTTGTACCCAGAATAACATAGGCGTTGTTATAGGACTGATTATTGTGTGAAAATATCGATTTAGATACAATAAAAATACTTTAAAGGTACGCGCGCATTATGGCTGGTTGGATGAGGCCTCCCCATCATGGTTTAAGCCTTGTCGTGGCGGTGGGGCTTAGTAGCCTGGGGTGAACCTAGACGAAGCCAATTGAACCGAGGGGGATCTTTGCACCCCTCTTAAGAGAAGAGGGGGCTTAAAGATCAGGAGGAGTAATCGCTTTCGGTACCCCTCTTATAAGAAGAGGGGGCAAAAGTGTAACTGGAGGAGGCGCTTTTGCGCACGGGTCAAGGGGCGAGGATGGGAACGTCATCCCATTGCACTGTCCCAAAGTTGGAGTGGTTGTACTCTGGTGTGGGGCAACCCTTATGTGGAGGAGGCGTCGGACCTTAGAGAACTTACTAGCCGTCGAAGTGCCCTGATGATGGTAAATGCGTTTTCTCGCAAAAGGAGGCTGGGCCACATCGAAGCTCAAAGAGCTTAGACGGACCAGACTGTTCCTCAAACAAGTGTTTCTGATTCGTGGGTGCAACTTAAGAGCATCTTTTACTAAAAAAAATATATATAAGAATTTACATTTAGAAGTAAATTTCGCGCAAGCTTATTGTTCCTATTTCTACGTTGCAGTTTGACAGAATATGCGCGAACCTTTAGATTCGCATGAAATATTTAAGCAATAAGCATATATGTCTTTTTCAACACGCGTGCGATGAAAAAGTTCTCGAAATATAGGTACCTAAAATTTTACCCAGTTGTCTTTAGGGTCTTACTATATGGTAATCTAGACCGGGCGGCCTCTAGTCGTCCTATCCTATAATCCTACCTAATAACGCCAAAGACCACCACAGGGCAGCTGCCTATCCCCTTGCCTGTATACGGCCTACACTAACGACATCTCCACACTCGATGATCCTTCGGGAGAGGGTGAGGCGGACGTCATGCTCGCGCTGTTCGCCGACGTCAGCGCATACGTAACCTCGTCCCGATTGTCGGAGTTCGCAACTGGGCGCGTGCAGCGCATGCTGGACCGGTTGCCGGAGTGGCTCGACAGGTGGCGCATGTCCGTCAACGTGGATAAGACGACGGCGCTATATGTCAGCAAGAGGCGCTCCATGCCGGGGCGGTTAAAGTTCAGAGGCCAGGATGTGTCTTGGGAATCCCCAGTCGTGTATCTCGGATGCAGTATCGACCGCGCGCTGCGGATGGGCTCGCAGGTGGACCGAGCAGTCAACCAGGCGAGAACAGCCCACGCTTTGCTGTGGCCGATACTAGCGTCCGGACTTCCTACACGGAACAAACTGGGGATTTACAGGTCGTATATCCGGTCACGCCTCACTTACGCCGCCACCGCATGGTATGCGCTAACCTCCCAGGCCCAGCGGAAACGCCTGCAAGCCCAGCAAAACATATCCCTACGGGCTATCACGGGAGCCGGTCGCTACGTCCGTATCGACGTCTCGTATAGAGTCGCTGGATGAGTTTGCAAACACTACTCACCACAGTCACAACACACCACACAACACACAGGCCCTAAACAGGCCTACATTCCCCCCTTGAGCCCGTAAGCCACGATGGCAAACCCGCAATATTTATTGCGGTCCTATTACCGAAGGAATAGTTGTCCCCTCGCGATCCCACCCGGGTTATGAGGGTCGCCTCGGTGCCCGTGGCCCTCGCAGATCATCTGCGAAGATGACCTGGAGTAGTAGTAGTGCTGACGCGGTATGGGTCTTTGACCTGTGGCTGCGCGAGTTCCTATTGATGCCATCCTGTGTACACATTTTCTGAAAGTAACGACACAAAATTCGGTAAAGTTTTGGATATACATAAGCAATATTTTAAATATTTTCGTTGTATTGGTTACAACAGTAATGGTGTTTCCATTTTCTTAGTGTCCCAAAAAATATAAAATCCTTTACAATTCACATTGTATACAAAATAGATCACATCTGGAGATAGAGACACCATCGTCAGCCTTTATACAATCTACTTGCATACTAGGACACAAATTGTCTCAATTTGTGTCCTAGTATTTTTCTCTTCTTAACCTTGCCAGATGTGCAATTGTATTCTCTTTCAAATCCAACTACATTTTACTCATTTACTGATGATGGTATTTTTCTATCTCATATACCGATCACATTTCAGTTTTCATAGTTAAAGTTCTCTCAGCTCAAAATTCAGACGCTTTACTGGACTTATATGGTGTCACTTTTCCACGCCGCTTAGAACTACAATAACTGATAATAATGGGTCCCGTCGTCCAGGGCGCTCTTGTAATCAAGTCGAATCTAATTACACCTTAGACAGTTACGCTGAAATATACCAAGGTTACCACTATTTGCCCAAGAAATATTCCTACCTTTTTTACTGCTCTATGCTGACGAGTGTCCAGTGCAGCTTCATCAATTGCTATAATGCTCATGTTGGTAGGACTATTGAAGTCATGCCCCTCTATTTGGCGGGGCCGTAAAAAAATGTTATAGTATGATAATAATAATAGCCGAATTTCGAATTCGAAAAAGGCGGACGCGTCGGAGCACGAGACACTCAGGGGTCTCGCGCCAACAAGCCATCACAGGAGTGGAACCATACACGTTTCCCAGTTCGCTCTGGGACCTGTGAGAGTGCCCCTACAAATGGATAGACGCCGATCGTACAAAGATACCAATAGCCCAGGCACATAAACGTATGTGCAAACACACTTAGAGGTCAACACGACCTCGCATCGACCACAGCCTCGTATTGACGAGGCTTGAACAACACATCACCAGTAGGGAGCTAAGCTCCGGTCTGGACCCCCCTCGACCCGGCAACGGGAAGAGTGCGAAGACATGACGAGGAGCCGAATTTCGGCTACAGCGGCCATCATTACATTTTGCCATACACTTTAGGAAGAGGTAGTGCCATGCTGCATAGGAGGAGGTATGCTCTTATGCAATGGAATTGGGCCGGCACGACCGGGGAGGTACGCTCACATAATACCGCCGTAAAGTGACATCTTCAGTGTCGCGTTTCGTGTGGTTTGTGAGTAACCGGTGGCCCATTGGTAGGGACAGGAAGAGGGCAACGCATCGGCATAGTAGATATGTGGATGTTCATGGTTGACGGTTTCGTAAACAGGCTCCGATTACTCGTTTGCCCATTATTCTAAAGAAACTCACTTCTGAGCTTCCGTGTTGAATGAACTCTTTTTGTATTTGAACCCGGCACCTCACTTATGTGGCTGAGTATGCTTACTACTACCTCGAGGCCTCGAGGCAGAGAAACAAATATCCCGAGAGCCTTGGTAATGGATCGGACTTGGTCATACCATTATGACACCTCATGGCTCTCAACGTACGGTCTGGCCGATTGTGTTTTTAAAGTGAATCACTAATCTTATCTTTCGTCAATCTCTCAATCAGAAACATGATTGTGTATCATTTCTAAGAAATAATAACAGTTATATAAGGATAACAAAATGCAAGTAAATGCCCGGTTCGTCCATGAAAGATTGATGGACTTCCCAGAGTCTACGTATGTACTACGTTTGTAATTGTCCTACCAGATAGATACTTCACAGGATCTCACCTACTGCTCTATTGGTATTTAGACGCCCATAATCAAAGTGATTTTCTTTCAATAGAAAGAGGCCTATGTCCAGCAGTGGACCGATAAGGGCTGATAACGATGATGAATGAATCACTGAACAGTACACCAAGTAGGTGTGTTTTTTAATTCATTCATCTCTATCGTTATACATTGGAGTTTCCTTATTATTCTTTATATACAAACGAATAGTCAAGCCTTATGATAACAACCGACGGCTATTAACATGCACGTTATGCAAATGCGTTGTCTACCCTCCTTACCCTGTACCACAGGGCCACCGGCAACTCACAAACCCCACGAAAAGCGTCAGCAAAACGGCATCATAAGGGCAAGAGGCACCTCCCCGGTCGTGCCAGCCCAATTCTGCGATACAGCATGGTACCACCACTTACTAAATTTCACATAATTTGGTAAAATACATTATTCATTACTTTATAAGTTAACAGTCATTTAGGTCTTGTTACGAAGCATGTACCTGATAAGTTAAGAAGTAGCTGTACACTGGAGCCCGCATAATCCATTAACATCTGCTTGTCTCGTGTAGTCCTACATTAGGTTCTATTAAATTTCTACTACCCGTTATACATAATCTATTTCTATAACCTTCAATTTTACAAACATCATCCGTAGGTATATAATACGGTAAATGATGAAGTTACTGGTCGAATTGACTGAGCTTTACGAGGGAACCGCAATCAAAGTATAAGAGACGGCGAGACTCAGTATATTCACTACTAACTTTGTATTCGCCTATACTCTCTGGAAAAAACTACAGGAAGTGTGCAATTTTTTTTTTATTGAAAATTATCCTAATAATGATAATAATTTTGCCCTAGCCTAATGTCGTCCACGGCGGCCATCCCTATCGAGGCGAGCCATCTGCGCAGGACACGTTATTGTGCACCTGATTTTGTTTTTGGAAAACTCTACTCTTCCCTTGTATTCGTATTAATTCCGACGGGACGGCAATCCGACAACGAGCGGAGTGGAGTCCGGCGCAGCGGCAGCCGGCCGCTAAACGTCTCGAGGCACAGGGATGTCACACCGTCAACTTCCACACTCTAGGCTGTTAATAGAAATCAAACAACCCCAATAGCATAAAAAAGATAATATTATAACACCTACAAATAAATAAACATTGAAAGAGCAACAAATATGAAATTTCGGGATACTCAAAATTCCAAGGTGTGTGAAGCAGAAAAACAATTTTGGTGAGGATATTTTATTCCATAATACAGCATAAGACAAACCGGAATGTCACATTTTCGCTTTCATTTAAACGTCTCTCGACCTTCGATAAAATAAAAAAAATCACCCACCACTCCACATAATCACTTGTATTGTGTTCCAACAATTTTTATCTAAATTATTATAAAAAGGCTAAGTTATAATTAATTGTGTAAGAAAGTACCGCTGAGAGATCTGAGCACCCGCAGATGCGTGCCAGTCTGACACCAATCTAATACACATGTTACACCTAAAATAATTCTCGGTCGTCATGAGAAGTCAACTATAAATGCGGGCCCGGCGTCACGGGCCGAAGCTATCAAATGTAAAATACATAACAGCTTATTACTACCTAGTTAACTTCCATAAAAATAAACTATCATCATACAATAAGATCAAATTATGTATATGGAATATGCACAAATGGTCAAACACCATACAATCCAAACTCGTAAAGCAGAAAACGCAGGGATGTGAATAGGTTGGACTAAATAATGAAATATGCACCCTATCTAGAGCGACTTAGGGTTAGTAATATTTAATACATGCTCCGATTTACTCAACTATAACCTACAACGGTCACATGCTCCATCTCGCATAGGCACGGCTAACTCGTGAATTGAAATCATAGAAATTAATTCACTTTAAATACTTTATTACGACAACTTATAATAGTATACATTTAAAACATGTTCTGATGTGATTCTGTTTATCACCGTACTGGCTACATGTACCTATCCACATCACAATGCGAAGAGAATTGGAATTACTACCATTATTTTGTATAGTATAGATATTAACAAAATTGTAATTTTGCAGACTTTACACACTATATTTGTTCAACGTCACCAGAGACCGAGCACGCAACACATCTCAATGTGCGGACTGTAATACACGCGTGACCCGGCATGACCCGGCCTTCGCAATATAAAACTCATATTCCCTATTGTTACATAATTAATGAGCTGAAGTTTTATGTTGGTGAGTTTGAGTATGCGATGTGAGTTCGGTCACCTGGTGACGTAATACATTTAGGTTTCCGCACAAATACATTGTATTCATTTATAGCAAATAAATTTAAAGTATCTTAAACCATAGTCTCTTTCAATAATCAGATTTATCTGTAAGTTGGTAGCGCACATGCGATTAGCGGTTAGCGTTTTTGAGCTGATTGGAGAGCCAGTCGAGTCCCTCGTAGAGCCCGTCCCCGGAGGTGGCACAGGTCGCTTGGATGTACCAGTTGCGGTTGCGCAGTGAATGGAGACCAAGTTTGTCTGTTATCTCTGCTGCGTTCATGGCGTTTGGTAAATCCTGAAAAAAAATGCAGAGTTAGAATTAATATTTGAATAAATCAAATATTAAGTGATTACGTAATGATGTTAGCAAGCGTCTTTTAATTGTGTCCTGGTGTTCGTGGTCACTCTTTTGAACTTTCTTTTGAAATTATTGCGTATTTGGTAGCAAAACCAGGGGGCGCTGTTAACTTCGATTTTGAACTGAATTGGCCCGGCAGGGCCGGGTAAGTAACTCTCGCCGTAGAGTGACATCTTGCGTATGGCGTTTCGCGCGATTTGGAGGGGAGATCGAAAGGAGGACATCGGAATAGTTATTATGCGAATGTTCGCGGGCGTCGTTATTCGCTTCGATGGTTCTTCGCCTCGCCCAGAGAATTTGGGCACATTATAATCTAAAGTTCAGATACTCGTACCAGTGTTGATTTTGATCTGTTGTTCTTGTGTTTATTAGTAGTCAATGTTTCAACCAGTTACTAGAGTACCGCCATCCGTCTGTAAGCGCGTCTCATGAACGACCAAGAACTCCTAAATCTTACAGATTGTGCATTTGCGATACACGTTGCACAGATCCGTGCTGCACGGTCTGATAATTAGGACCGTCATTGCATTTTAATCAAAACCATACGGAAACTGATCTTGTTGTTGCGATGTTAATTTTGGAGCATTTGTGTGAAAGTTCTACTCACGATCAACCACTTATCATGATAGCAACTGTGCAAACGCAGTATGCAGACTAATTTCATAAGTTATAACATTATAATAATGTCAAATGAGGGGACGATCTCGAGTGTGAGAGAGGAACAAATTAAGAATTATACATTTAAATTATTCAAATCTTTTGCAATCCGCTTTGAATATCTTAGTAACATAGAATGTTATACGATAACCTTGACATAAGACCCCGCTAAAGGTTAGAAAATCTAAATAACTACTTAGCTCCACTAAAGACAAGTGTTACACGCGCGTGTTGAGGGAGCTATTCTTAAAAAATACACAGGAAATCCTCGGGTCCCTTATGTACCCTTCGCCAGCATGATCAGAAACCAATTATTTTAAATGTGACTGTGTTGGGCCTTCTGGGTTAATGTAACGTTAGGGACTTATCACAGTATGTTAGCTCAGCCCTGTGCAGACTACTGTAAGAACTTGTGCTATGGGTACTGGAATATATTTTTTTATAAAAATTTAAGTTACTTTGTATATATTTAAGATTTTATTACAGCAATACATATGATACTGATATAGAAACCATGACCTTCTGATGACATATCGAAGGGCGTAACTCGCCACCCTGCACTTCCCTATCTAGCATCGACGTGACTAAGTATACTGTGGTCCTCGGTAGAGACTTTAGTGCTCTTTGCGAAAGACAATGAAATAATTTTTACATCGCCCACGCAAACGACAGCGAGAAATTCACATGATACGAAAACGGAAATGTAACTAACTCTCTACTCCTTTCTTTTCTGTTGGATTATTACATACAAAGAACTAAACTTCTTATGTGTTTTCCAATGTTCTATGTGCTACTAACGTGTATATAGTGAGTAAACATACCTGTTTGTTTGCAAAAATCAAAAGCACAGCATCTCGTAATTCGTCTTCGCTTAACATTCTCATTAGTTCCTCTCGAGCCTCGCCGATACGCTCTCGGTCATTACTGTCTACTACGAAGATAAGACCCTGAAAATAATAATAATTATTATTATCTTGAAACCACACTAGAGCAGCTTGGAACCACACTAGCGCAGCTTGGAACCACACTAGTGTGTGTGTTCAACAATTTGAAGATTTCTAGTTTGTCCAGTCTGTTCTTAAAGCAGTTTAGCAATGATTTCGTAATGACACTTTCAGAATGTCTCTGCCAGGCTGTCACAATTACTTCATTACAATCAATTATTAAGTTTATTAATAGAGGTACACGATTAACATATGTTACAAAGGGGTGAAGCAAATGTGGATGTTACTAGGCTACTCAGTGCAACTACCGAGTGGCCCTAAATTATTTAGCAGCACTTTGCAACCTAAATGGCTCCCGATTTCTGGTTTGTCTCCACAAGTACTGCCTGTGAGAGTATACCATAACGAATATAAACCCTTGTGGAATATTGAACTTATTATATATTATACATTATGAACCTAAGATTATGGTAATATGAAGATAAATCATGTAAGATACACATTCAGCAAGAACAGGGACGCATCAAATTTCATTCAGTAGTCGTCGCGTGGAGCACGTACTCTCAGATAGACAAACAAAAAATCTAAAAATAATAATTTTATTCTTTTTCAACTGTAAGGTGGTGTCAAGAGTCTTTACTTCCTGTGTTAAAATAATTGTATGATGAAAACAACAAAAGTAAAGATTGTGACATGTGCCTATCCTATTATGAAACTGGCAGAAGGACGTGATTTTGTTATGTCAACTAGTGAAAAGCAAACTGATTTTTCAAGTTTCTAAAGTGTGAAATTTACAATAATTATCTTTTTTTAATTTATTTTGCTGAAATACAATAATTACCAATAATAACATTTAGTATAAGATAATAAAAAATTCATTATAAATTGAGTCATAGGAAGCTTTATCTATGCAGTTCGTAATTTCTGTTTAGTAATCATGAAACATTTTACATCATATCACCAAGGTTTTACCTTGCACAGTGCCGAAAAGGGTCTCTTGGAAAGACATTATGGTGTCAGCTTAAAAGGATATTTATCAATTAAACTTTTTGTTACATTAAAGTCTATCATTGAAACAGTTGTAGATCCATATCTTGAAATCTATATCACAGCAATCATCACATATGATACACAAGTATCACTTTGTATACTTATGTCACTAGACAATTATAATTTATAACAGAAAAATAAAACATAACACAAACTGATGGTGAATATGAAACTGGTCTTATTTTATCTAATTTAAGTTGGTAAGCAGTGGAAATGTTACAAAAAAAATATTCCAGTTACAATATGAGTTTCCATCAAAGGATGCCAATATATTCCATGAAATATATAAGATTCTACACACTCTCAATATGTATGTGACATTTTTCACATAATTGATTAAGAACCCAGAGACCAATCACAAATGCATTATTATTGACTACCATATTTCACCTTTTCATTATGAGGGGGCAAAAGAGCAGGCAAATGACCCAAAGGTGACAATTAATGGACATATTCACAACTGCAGGGCATATCGATGCAGACACTAACAACAAATTCAGATATTAACAACTGCAGGGCATGGGGGTGTGACACCCATTTCATACCTGCAAAGAGCCAAGAAGCAGCCGAATGTAAACATAGTACACACAAGTATGAGCTAGGCACTGGCCTAATTTTGTATACTTGTTACTTAGATGCAATTCAGCAAAAACAACCTCTTACAAAATTGGTTAATAATGATAAAGTGAAAACTTTATTCAATCAAGTATTAACTAGAATCTGTGCTAGATATTGAGAGGAATCATGTGACTATGTAAGAACCAAACTGTACTCATGAATTAATATTTATTACTCCAATTAACATATTTTAATAAATTTTATTTGTTACTAGCTGTATTGTGAATTAAATTACAACTAAGCTTATATTAAAATATATTATTTACTGATTATATTCACAAATATTTCTCACCAGTTGTTCAATGGGCTAGGCAACGAGAATAGAGCACCACATATCCCAATCATACCTATGTTGACCCCCATTCAGATATAAATTACATAAAATTTAATATGTCATTCTTTTCCAAGTTGACACATCCATAATATTTTTTTGTAATTGAGACACAGTAGTATCTCTTGTCTGACTATAGTATATTGACAATCATTTTATACCAACCCCCAAAATTTATTTATATATTTAAAAAGGACAAAATTTATATTAAGAAAATTACTCAATCCAAAGTAAAACAATTTACTCAATTTGATTTAAACTAAAATTACTTTTGATCCAAAAATAAATTAAACAGAAACCTGTGTATTCTGGAAGTAATGCCTCCACAGTGGTCTAATTTTGTCCTGGCCACCTACATCCCATACAGTGAAACTGATGTTTTTGTATTCTACAGTCTCCACGTTGAAGCCTGAAATAAAAAATAACAGAATACAATAAAAAAAATATCAAATATATAATTTTAATCAACAAGTGGTCATTCAAGTATTACAGAAACAGAAATTTTGTCATTTTGAGCATAACACTACCCTACATGTTTATATACAAATTGGTATAATATATTTTTTGATTGACAATGAAAAGTGCTTCAATATCATTAGAATACAGGAGTATATTGGCACCGAGTATATAATAGATGAGGTGGATAATTAGGCAGTCCCAAAAAAAAAGACATCATTTTGAGTCCAGTCATTTTTTTCTCTTGTTGTCATGTTTTGCTTATGTGAGAAGCACTTAAAGTACCTGCTGAAGCTCATACATCCAGGAACTAATTAGAGTACATTAAATATGTATTTTTAATAAACACCCAGTACCTAACACATTATTTTAAATCATACTAATCAAATAGTACTAGTTAATTCTAGATCTTCAGTAATAATTGGCATTGGACCAATTATACATTAACTTATTTTGTTAAACAAAATAAGTTAATGTATAATATGTATAATAACAAATCAATTTGTAAAAATAGTTGTAATATCAATAATTAAGTATTATAAAAAAGATTAGGGTACATATACTAATAGTATACATTTTGTAAGAGGGTAATGTCAGTATGCATTGCAGCCGAATGGGCAAGACCAGTGGGGAAACTTTCGCTCAAAATGTACCACCGCTAATGCTGGCATCTACTGTCCCATTTGTTAGTTACCAATGTCCCATTGATGGGGATAAGGTATGAATAAAAATTAAGAAAGTATCTATATAATATTATTTCTATTGAAATCGGTCTTTTTTATAAGTAAGTGAAGTCCTCAAAGTACAGCTTGTTTGCCCCCTCTTACAACATAAAAGCAATCCTTCAAGTGTAGCATGGCTCAAGTCAAGCATGGCAAGGTGTAGATCAACCTTCTTGTAATAACCAAAGAAGGCATTTTCAGATTAACATATACAGCATGAACAAAACAATAGAATATTGTATACGAAATTAGTGGCCTACAGTATTCAAAAATTACTCATACAAGGAAAAATAAATATTCATTTAATTTAACAAAGAATAAATTTATTTATTTTCAATATCATGTAATATTTCAATTTCTTACACTATTATAGGGATGTAAATCTAAACTACTACAACATTTACTTTGAATTAATAATTAAATAAAAACATGGGAAACATGAACTAAAATCTAAGAATTTATCTATAAAAGTATAAATACCCACTTAAACTTTCACATGCACAACTACTATTCAAAATCAGGACCATCTCTTTTCATAAATTTTACTTAAAATTGGAATCTAAGTCCTACTTAGCACAGGAGGAAAGTTGAAGAAAATACTCACCAATAGTGGGAATTGTCGTAACAATTTCACCTAATTTTAGTTTATACAAGATAGTAGTTTTACCAGCTGCGTCTAAGCCGACCATTAATATCCGCATTTCCTTTTTGCCAAATAGGCCTTTAAATAAACTTGCAAACACATTCCCCATTTCTCAGTATTATCAAGCTCACTGTAAAATAGAAATTAATTTTACTCTGACTCATCCGTCACTCCATGTTACTTTAATCAATGGTAATGACATGGCAGATAGTAAACTAAATTTACACTTTAAAAACAATCACTTTCACAAGGAATAATGATTTTTAGCACTAAATTTCGCGAAAACTTTGATGTTAAGCTTAGATTCGAAGATTTAAGCTTTACACAAGACAAAGATTGACCGACACCGCTGTTGGTTGTAGAGTCACCACCCTTTTTGAGTTTCTCAAAGACATGAATATATAAGAAATAACATTTATTATTTATATCATTTTATGTACATAGCTGCTGACTTACGTTTTCTTAAATATATGTACGATAATTAAAGAAAAAACGATATTGTTCAGTGAAGTCTATTACTATTCGCTGGATGTCAAAATGGCGGCGAACGTGGAAGATGTTCGTACCTATGCCACGTATCGTTAAAAGTGGCCAGGAGTAAAATAAAACTATTAAAATAATATTTCGTTTAATGAGATTTATTCATATTTTACGATCTTGAGAAACATATATTTTAAGACTATAATGACTCTGTTAATTGTAACATTAAAAAAATTGATTGGCGAGAATCTTGAAATATATCTATCAATACAATATATTATAAGAAGAAGTCTACAAAAGCTGAGCGTCTGTATGTGATCGATATTCGCATAATCTACTGAACGGATTTACATGTAGTTTTCGCCCATGGATACTTCGAGTCCCGATCAAATTTTTTTAGCACATAATTTATAAATGTAATAAACCGGACCTTGTTATTCACGGGCGAAGCCTCGCTAGTTATTTATAATCATCAAAGTCAATGAGCAAACTTCTATCATGTTTAATTCTGACTTCTGATACAAAATTGAATAAAGTGAACTTAGTCCGCTTCAATATTATTTCTATTGAAAATAATGAAATATGCTTGTATGTAGTATATTTGTACGTAGTATAGTATAAGAAATCGGTCCCTTTTGATGATTACCGACGCCCATAGACATCCGCACGTTTATCATACAGAAGCGTTACCCTCCTCTCTAATTCCCTACTATGGGCTATAATATTTTTTCTTGATGTAATAAAATTATTCCTTAAATTTATTCTAGTTTAATTTTCATTACCTGTTTATACAAGAAAATGAGTGAGAAGAATAAAGCAAATGCAAAACTTAAAAAAGAAACCGATTCCCTTTTTGTTCTAGGTCTACGTAATATGACAGTATTTTCTTTTTAGCTCTTTATGTTTGTGGCATACAGATTTATTCACATATAAATATTCACAATGTTCTTGTATTGACTTAAACTTCATTCTTTACTTTTATTGTTTAAGGCAATTTGCAAGGGGTGAGGATGGGAACGTCACCCCATTGCACTGTCCTGTTGTGCGGGGTAACCCCGATGTTTTGTTGTTCCGGGGCATCTCACCAAGGGCGGCACTCATGCCACTCGCTGTGATTTTTGCGGATATTCGTCGCTATCGTGTCCTGGTAGTGATCACCTTGCTATCCTTATTACCAATCCTTCCATTTCTTTCAATACTTTCAATAAAACTCCTCTTTTAAAATATCAACTATCAAAAGCAAAATGGGATCTCTTTGCAACTGATTGTGGTTCTAGCGTGAGTTTTTGTCTATCATTAATATCGGAAATGTAGAGGTCTGTAATGATAATTTCATTTCATGTCTGTTATCTTCAGCAGATAAAAACATCCCACTCAAAAAACATTCCCCATTTAAACCTTCTCCACCTTGGTGGAATGCGGAATGTAGTGCCATGGTTCACCAAAGGAAAAAAGCTGAGGAAACATTGTTTATTCATGACAATGGATAATTTCCTTGTGTTTAAAAGAATGTCAGCCTTGGCAAAGCGTCTTTTTAAAAAAAAGAAGAGATTAGGTTGGTTATCCTTCTGTAACTCTATTAGCCCACGTACCCCTGTAGTTTTATTATGGAGACAAATTAAACGTTTTCGCCGTGCCTTCTTAGTAAGAGATTTACCAAGCAATTCCCCAAATCTTTGGTATGAAGGCTTCGTAGATAAATTAGCTCCACCAAGTGTCATCCACTGTCTCGATGAACTGCATGTAACAGATTTGAGGATCCATTTTCAATGTCAGAGCTTCTTTCCTCTTTGGATATCCTTAGAAATACTTCTCCTGGTCTAGATGGCATTCCTTATGTCTTTATCACAAAATCTGGCTCTGATACAAAATCATTCTTTCTAAATCTTCTTAATATTTTTTTTCTATTTGGTCATGTTAATCCTTCATGGAAAAACCAGTTAGTACTTCCTATACTTAAGTCTGGTAAAGATCCAAATTTAGATTCTTCTTACCGTTCCATTGCCCTTCCCTCTTGCCTATTTAAAATTATGGAACACATTATTAAAGCCCGTCTTGAATGGTTCGTGGAAAGTAATGACTTGCTGGCTAAATCCCAATTTGGGATCAGAAAAGGTTTGAGTAATAATGATAGCTTAGCCATCCTTTCCACTGACATCCGCATAACACTTTCTAAGAATGAATTCCTCATTGGTGTGTTCTTAGATATAGAAGCTGCATATGATAACGTGGTTCTTCCTTTGCTCAGAAACAAATTGTTTAAGCTGAACATTCCAGAGAAACTGTGTAATTTCATCTGCAGCTCACTCATGGACAGAACAATAGAGATCCGTTATGGAGGTCTTTCGTCTTTGAGACGTGTATGGAAAGGTCTTCCTCAAGGCTCAGTCCTCAGCCCCTTATTATATAACATTTACACTTCGGATCTCAAGCAGTCAGTTACTCCCTTTTGCAACATTCTACAGTATGTCCTATATTCATCATCGTCAAACATTGGCATTCTTCAAAATAACATAAATCAAGCTCTATTTTACCTAGAACAGTGGCTTACATCTCATGGTATGTCGCTTTCTCCTACTAAAAGCTCGGTAGTAATATTTACGAGAAGAAGAATTATCCCTCATATTGACATAGTGTTCCAGGACCATCCAATTTCAATCAGAAATAAGGTGAAATTCTTAGGAATTATTTTCGACTCTAAATTGTCTGGCACTCCATACATCAATCACATTGTCCAAAAGTGCCAATCCAATATTAACATTCTTAGATGTCTTTCGGGTGTTTGGTGGGGGGCACATCCATTATCTCAAAAATTACTTTACATTGCCATTGTCCGAGGCGTAATTGATTATGGTTTTTTCTCTTGGAACCATGTAGCAAGGTTTCTCTAGGAAAAGTTGATAAAACTCAATATCAATGCTTACGCATAATACTAGGAGCCATGAAATCTTCCCCTACGAATGCTCTCCAGGTAGAAGCCCTCGACTCTCCATTGTTTTTACGCAGACAATTTTTATCAGATAAATATATATTTGGAATTTCTGCTCGTTCTGATCACCCTCTCCTACCAAAACTCCAAAATTTGATTGATCTGATGGTCAATAACAAATATTGGCATAAATTAAATACCCCTTGTTTAATTAAGAGTTTTCAAAAATTAACTAATCTTCCGAACCCTTATTTCTCATGTTCTCGTTTTCCAATTTTTCACACGGCATATGACGTTTTGTTGTATCGTCCTCGGATTCTATTAAATTTTGGTATGTCCAAAATTGAATCAATTTTGGAAACCTGAATCAATTTTGGAAATTCAGGTTCCAATTCAATTTTTAATGGTATTATAGAGAAGGATTGGAGTGATTGGCTTCCTATATACACAGATGCCTCCAAACTTTCACTTGAAGGCCACGTGGGTTCGGCAGTTTGGATCCCCAAATATAATACTCTCCTCAGTTTTAAATGTCCTAAGTTATCATCTGTCTTCACTGGTGAGTCCATAGCTATTCTAGAGGCAGTTAAGTTTGTAGAATGTCACCACCTAAACAAAACTATAATTTTCACTGACTCATTGAGTACTCTCCAAGCCATCGGGTCAAACCAGTTTGTTTCTGATTCTAAATTTTCTCTTATTTTAGAATTAAAAAAAATCTGTACAATTGTTTTTCTAGTAACATTGAGGTTGTACTAGCTTGGTTACCTAGTCATAATGGTATTCTCGGCAATGAAATTGGGGATCAATTTGCCAAAGACGCCATATCAAATGGCTGCCTATCTAGATCGTGAAAATAACTTATATTAACCTATGATCTCATAATATAAGTTATTTTCACGATCTCTTGAGCTATCCAAAACTAGATCTTGTTAAGCAGTGGCAAGCAAATTGGTCTAATAGTAGCAGGGTTAAAGGCCGCTATTTTTGTGATATCCAACCTCATATTCCTTCTAAACCTTGGTTTTCTCGTTTCCGATTCACAGATAAACAAACAACGTCGGTTATGTGCAGGTTGCGTATAGGCCTCTTGTGTGCTCCCCTACATTTAAACAGATTAGGAACTATACAATCTCCTTTGTGTGACGGTGGACTTGAGGAGGGTTGAACAGACCATATCCTTTTAAATTGCCCAATCCACAGAGTTTCTTTGTACACCATCCTTCCTAGGAACATTCCTAAGCCTATTAACACTAAAACCTTGCTATATATGTCTTATAATAACTATAAGTTTTTATCCCTTCTATATCATTATATCCGCTCAAACAACATTAAACTGTAAATTGTCTCTTTTTTAGTATTTTTTGTGTATGTTTGTGTATGTCCTGTAACGTTTTCGTTTGTCCTTTTTAGATTATCTACATTCAAACAACATATTATAATCTCATCACTTTGGCATAAATTTGAAACCGATCAATCTTGAAAATCAGTGCTCTTGTCAACTTGGACATTGGCAGCAATGGCTGTTAACCTATGACGGCCGATTGCCATTTCTAACAAAAGAGAATAAGAAGAAGAAATCAGAATAAAAGCAATAATTTTATATAGTTTGTAGAAGAACCCGTATTATATTGTCATATCTTTGAATCATAATTTCAGAATTCATAATTCAGAGTCAAACAAATTCAAAAACTACAAAAAAAATACTACGTAGTCACAAGGGTTTTGCTGCGCAGAGTGCTACCGAAATCCGATTTTTTTTAACCTACAACTTTGAATTGACGACACCAGAAAAAAAACACTTTGCAATAATGATATCGGATTCAATACAAGCTTGGCTTAAGGAAGTGCCTCCTTTTACTTCTCTTAGAATAAACACATTACATCCATTTGATACTGAACTTCTTGAAAAACATTTACACAATGTAAGGAAGTTATAAATAATTTAAGTCGAACAAATTCATGATAACATTATAATTTAAATGAATAAATACATTTTAGCAAAAACAATACTTGCAGTTGTCAGATGTTCCAAAGTATTACTTCATAAATACTGACTGTCTTGTGATTGAAAAATGGTCTGAAGAATTGAAGTTTGAAACTACTCAAAATCAAATAGTTGTACATGCAGCTTGCGCAGCAGCAGTTCTGAGAGGGGCTCATGTTTTTGCACCTGGAGTTTTAGGGCTTCCTACCAGTAAGGTTTTCAAAAAATATTTAAGACTGGCTGTAAATGCCCCCCCAATTTCACCCATGCAAA
>JAFELO010002081.1:38524-58043 GCA_017140195.1 Eumaeus atala
TACATAACATATTTAAATAAAATAATAAATATACCCACTATGGATTATGGACTTATATGTAAAGATGAAACTAATGCTTCTTCACCCGGGACCTGAAAGCGCCAGCTGATGGGCTCTGTTGCATCTCAGTGGGAAGATCATTCCACAACTGAGCTGCACGGACTGTAAAGGATTTTTTGTAAAATAAAGAGCTAAAGGAAGAAATAGATAGAGCTTTTTTTACAAACCATGATCGAATGGGCCTGTCGCTCAGAGGAGTGTAAGAGAAGCGTTCGAAAAGGTTTGTGGGAGAGGAAGAGTCTAGGAGCTGAAATAAAATAGTTAGGATATGGAATTTCCGGCGGTGGTGGTTTGGGAGCCATTTTAATCTGTTACGAAATTCCGATATATGGTCGTATTTGCGCAACCCGCAAATGTACCGTATGCACAAATTCTGTAGACGTTCGTTTACTTAAAAGCTCTTCAGTCACATCCAAAATAGCAGGCGTACGCATAATCCAGAATAGGAAGTAAAAGAGATTGCGCTAAGTGAATTTTAGTAGCGAAAGGTAAAAAATTCTCCAACCTCTTTAGTGCATGCAAGTAGTGCAATCTCTTACTCACTTCATTTACGTGTACGGACCAAGACAAATCTGAGTCAATAAATACTTTACTACTACTAAATTTTTAACACTATTACTTAAGTTTATGACATTACCATTGTACATAATTTTATACAAAGTTTTCAGATCAATCCTGGTACGTAGTTGCCTACTACCAATGCGTATGGTGATTTTTTTAGTGTTAACGAGGAGACCATAAATGTCAGCCCATACCTTTATTTTTTATAGATCACAATTTACGACATTTATAGCATCAGCTATGTCATTTCATGTAGAGTGCCTATAGAACTGCAAATCATCTGCATATAAATGAAAAGATGAGGAAATTATTTTTAATATTTTGTTAATAAATACCGCAAACAGTACAGGTGATAAGACTTCCCCTTGCGGAATCCCAGCAATAAGGTCACACCACTCGGAACAATGGTCAGAAGTGTAAATACGTTGTTTTCGACCTCTCAGGTTAAGAGTTGAACCAAGGAAGAGCTGATTGCGTTGTACTGTCGATTTGAGTATGCCTAGCAATACGTCATAATCTACTGAATTAAACGTACTGCTAAAGTCCAATAAGATAAGAACAGTGAGCTTCCTTTTGTCCATAGCCACCTTCCCTAGTGCCCACCATGGTTCAAGCTCTGTCGTGGCGATGGAGCTCAGTAGCCTGTGGTGATCCGAGACACCCTGGGCGAAGCCAATTGAACCGCGGAGGTGGCGGCTCTTAGTACCCCTCCTATAACATTAGATCCACATAGAGATTTTGAGCTCACCACTATCGCGGGGCATTTCAAAGAGTTCTCCAAAGGACACTTCGATCACGCTACGGACTCCAATACCAACTGCGTTACAAACGTAAGGCGTCATTCCATACACGTTCTGATCGACAAGTAGGATCAAATGACGACAAGTGTAATACACAACAAAACCAAACGCAAACACATACAAAACCACAGCCGAGGTGCAGGTACACTACACCCTGTCCGAGGAATTCTGGCGTGGACTATGCGATTCAATCCACAATCACTACATCATGGTAGACAACAGCACACACGTTCTACTCCGAATTGTCAGAACGATGATGTTAGTGCAGTCGTAGGGGATAAATCCAGTAATTTATGCGATTTGCCAACGAGCTCAAATCAAACCGCGGCATCGGTTAGGCTAACCACGACGACCGCGTCATACCACCAGTCCGCTGTGAATGGGGCATGTTCCCCCCTCCCAGTCATGATAGCTAAACCAGTTCACCCAGACCCCACAATAATGCAAAGGCAACTTCAACTGCCGCGCGTGAGTTGCTCCCCTCGTTAGAGAGGGGGTGAGGGGACTCGGAACCCTTAGTTACTTAAGCTAATAGTAAATAAATGTCGGGATGAACCTTTCACATCTGCGGGAAAGGAGGGAGGTCCGTCCCCCTATCCATCACAATCTCAGCTAGACCTGTGTCTTACAGTAACCGATGAAGCTGCACCGGACACTTGCGTCAGCATAGAGCAGTAAAAAAATGTTAAACTAATTTAAATAGTTAATTAAACAAAAATTTGATTTTTAGAAGGAAGTACAAACGTTATTTATGTGTGGACTAACAAAGGGGGAATATATACTTGTTCTGAAAAGTACAATAGCGGTCAAAATGATAAGATTGCTAAGGTATCGATTAATATAGCATCTATCCAGAATATACCTTGTAGGTATGATGTCTAATCAACAAGCGCCTTTGTTAACTTTCTACAGCATTGTGGGAAAATATGAATAAGATGTCAGTTGATATAAGTTTGTAACTCAAAGGGACTACTAGAACAATTTCAAAGTTACAGACAATAGGTTATAATAGAAAAATAATATTTTTGTAAATATCTCACAAAGATTTTTCAAATTTGTGTGAATATATATATATATATATTATATAAAGGTATAGTGTCATGAATGGAGACGCTCCCTCTGGCCATGACAATACTAGCTAAGTTAGCTGTTACAAACACTCCCATATCGGGATGCATCTGTCCCATCTGCGGGAGAGAGGGGAGTCGGTCTCTCTTTCGACTTCTGCCAGGCTAACACTCATATGGATCCGATGAAGCTGTATTGGGCTTCTCTTCACTTCCACGGCATAAGTTCTGGTCAAAAAACCGCGCTGCGCTGGCTTCCGTATGCCCATCTCCCTTTCGACAAACTAATGGAAGTATTTTTTAATATTGTACAATAAAATACTATTTTTGTATTTTCTTGGATATTGCATATGTAATAACGATATTAGTGGGTAGTTACAAAAAGGAAGACTAGTTGTGTACATAATAAGCATTATTTATATTTATTTATAATAGTCACGTGGGTATTCAATTGAAATAGGGCTTTGCGGAACACTTATCTAGCAATGTATCTCTTTGAAGTCAATAATAAAGATAAAATCAATGTGTACATACCTCCATATCGTTGCTCTTTGAAATGATTACAAATTCTTAATTGGAACTCATGAAAAGACTCTTTGCCAACTGTTCGAAGCCATAGATTAAAGAAAAATATTACAGGTTTTACATATTTAATACCCCTTTTCTTAAAATAATCGAATGTGCTCGTGAAATAAATATAAATAAGAAATATAATAACAAATATAGACAATAAAATCAATAATTTCCAAGAGATTAAAAGTTGCGTTGCTCCATTGACAGTATCCATTACACGAGTAGTACGTACTTAATAATTTTAAATGATAAAGTAATTTTAAGTGAATAAGTGATATCTACATTTAATGATTATTGCTAACGTTTTGCAAATAATTTTTTAACGTGAATAATATGTTTTGCGATATCACGATAGAGATATCACTCACACACACACACACACACACACACACACACACACACACACGCACGCACGCACGCGCGCGCTCGTGCACACAAACACACACACACGACCACACACACACACACACACGACCACACACACACACACACACACACACACACACACACTCACACACACACACACACACACACACACACGCGCGCGCGGTTACAAAGTGTGACGACTGGTGGGAAACTCTAAAATACCTTATTCTCTCTACTCTGTAAAACGAAATTTCAACCCAAAAACAATGCATACCAAGATATGTTTTACTATGCTATAAAATTATTAAATAACCTACATTGTTACAATAAAATTACTTTTACGGATTTCGCGGTTTATTTAGTTATTTAACTAGCCCAACGTTTCAGAAGCTTTATAGCACCCATGGTCACAAGTGGAGGTTGTAATGAGTAATATTCGCGTAATCTTAAGACATCAATAAACGTCGACCGAGTCTGCTTGTCTTACCCAAGTTGGTACAAAATTTGCTAAAAAAAGTAATTCTTTCGATGGAGCTCAACTTTACAATAGCTTACCTTCCGTAAAAAATGTAAGCTCAATAAGTATCTTTAAATTATTATATATCAACCACATTTGAAAGACGGTCATTTAAATGAAAGGGGTTACATTTTAATTCGAAATAGAATAATAAAAATTATACTTTTTGAACGTCAACATAAACAACTATGACCAGTTTTGACTCCTAGCCTCAATTATTATTTTATTAGTTTATCAAAGTTCAATTATTATTGTAATAGTCTAGTGTTGTATTATTACTTTTTTTCACTTGTAAGTTCCAACACTGTTTATTTGGGCCTCTGTTAAGGTGTTTATAGTTACATAACTAAAAAAGTAATGTACTTAGTCACAGTTTTCTTGTTCTCATGTAAGTGATATTTTATATATTTATTCCCATAAATAAATTCTTTAAACATAAACATTGTACAACATTATCTAATGTATTGTTGGAACCAAGCTTAAGAAAAAAAAGAGAATTGCCAAACGTACAATAGCTATGCAACAAAAACATAACAAGTCTCAAACCTCCAGCTATAGTTAGGTTGTTAATGTTTTCTTAATTCTTATCAGCTCACCTTGACGTTCAACTACGAAACTTATATTCATTTATTCAGTGCGCAAGATCATATATAGTTTATTGCGACATGGAAATTCCCACACAAGCACACGAGTTCGTTGCCTTACATGATACATCATTATTGTTTTATAGAAATATTCGTTTATTAGGCCATCTTGATGCTTTTGAAAAAGATTTTGCACCTTTCTCATGAAGATTTGGAATGCATATTTCCAGAACGGCCACAGCGGTCATTATTATAGAGATAACTTGTATGTCGACATTAAAAAAAAACACTAATGCACTGTTCTGGATCAAATTTTTGCTTATAACTGTTGGCTACACGACCTCACGATGCAAGAACCCCACCAGCTACTTCAGTGTTCCAACCTGAGATCCACACGAACAGTGGGTGAACAAGTACACTCAGAGACGAACTATTTGCTTATCGTGTGAAGATGCATTGGTATATTGTGGTCTCAAGTCATGCCATACGTTATGATGTATGAATGCTTGTAAATGGTAAATACGATGAATAAATAGAATATGTAGAGCAATAAAACAAAGAGCAAACAGGCAATTATTTATATACGGTAACAATAAGATAAATATTTGCATAAACACATACACATGTACTCAACATAATTTGTTCTCATAAACATTTGTAGATTCGTTTATCTATAATTGTATCAAATAAATATAAAATACAATTTGCTAGCGAAAAATCTTCAGAAATGTCTATCACAATATCATAAATGACGCGAGTCATTAGATATATTTTATTTTAAGAAAATAAGGCTGCCTGTGGCGTAAACACAGCGTCACAAACTTGTGGCAAGTTTGTCGAATGGTCGTTTATTCCATTGTAAAGAAGCCTCCCCCTTGATGACTCTACACGAATCATTTATTCACGCTAGCGGCGATACTTTGAAATGACGAGCGCGTGCTGCCCCTTATGCTAGATTCGGGGGACAATAATAGTCAATTTGGCTATTATAAACTTAAATCATATCAGGATACATTTGCGGGACATCGAGGAATCGGCTCCCTGTCGACCCCAAAATTTGCAAACTACACTTAGTCTCTGTACCGACACGCGCGAAATCTTCATGAGAAAGGTGCAAAATGTACATAGCAATCCCATGAGGCTGTATTGGGCTTCTCTTCGCTTCTACGGCATAAACACACACAAGTTCGGGTCCGAAAGAAGTAAAGATGCTTAACAAATGGGTTTTGAACTTGGCCTGTGCTTACCCAAGAGTCGGCAAATTACCGCCTTATCATTTTGCGATCATATCACTGCATTGTTATGCAACTGTACGCTGTTGTGTAGATACACTTGCAGACAACATGATACAACTATATGGTGATAGCATAACAAAATAACTGTCGCGTATTTCAGTCAAGCTAACACAGGATTGTTGAGATATGGTGCGATGCCTCTATCACCGGCACAAAAGATTTTACATATTTTAAGAGAAGATAGATAATGTTCCCATTTATGTGTCCAATATTGCCAGCTAAAACGAAAATATTGCTCATTTTCATAGTAAATGTTCACAGAAATGAGTGTAGTGGGCGAGTAGGGGCCGCCCGCTCTAGGTAACCGAGGTGTAAGAATTTTAAAGACAACTAGGTAAAATTTTAGGAACCTATTTTTAACATATTCGGAACCGTTAATTCGTTTTGTGATTTTGTACAGTGTCTTAAAACACCCTGTATAACAAGTATGAGTAATCACAATATTTATCACATGTTTTTGTACTTCATATCACTTATGCTAAACACATGTAGAATCTTATTCAAACACCTGGTCCCCAACTATATTAAAACTGTGAAATTAGATTTTATGGCAAATCTATGTCAATTTATTAATAAGTGTACACTTTATATTTTCTCCATTTTCACCCAAATACCATTTTCTGCCTTCAATACCATGGATCTCTTTGAAAACTTTAAGGGCATCTCTGTTTTAGGACACGATGAAAATTTGTAATTCCTCAAAAGCGTGATCATTGCAAGTTTCATAGACACCATTGAGAAGCGCATCCCTAAAAAGGACATAAAATTTGCAATATTATAATTAAATATTATATCTAAGTTTATCGCTCTTAAAATACTCTACTACAAATATTACGAGGCAGTGCAATGTTGTATTCCAGGCGAATTGTGCTAGCACGACCGAGGAAGTAACTATCGCTCACGTGATAGTGCCGTAAAGTGAAAGCTATTCTGGCCATTTTTAAGCATAGACCGCAAAAGGGAGCCATGGGTATCATGATATGGCAGGTTACTTTTACTTATTATTTGAAAACAAATTCTTTTTTCCCATGAATATATCTACCTACCTTATACTATTTTGGCGCGTTATGTATACATTTTTACGATGCACGCCCAAACCCCAACCTAAGTTAGCTATAGTCAACATTTTAAGTCTTTCAAAAAAGTTATAATAAATCTATAAATGTATTAATACCTTTTTCCATATTTTTTTTCTTTATTACATATACATTAATTAACTATTTCGCCTCATTCTATAGAATACTAAAGAGATGAAATATTAAAGTTTTAAAAAGATTTTTTCTTCTGTTACGCCAAAGAAGTATAACTTGTAACGCGTGTATATAATACACTTTTTTTTTAACTTTAAAAGCTTTGCAGAGAATTTATATTTTAATATAATATGCAATAGATTTTCTTATAATAATGAAAAACACAACGCAATGCGTTTATGTCATACACAAACTGGGACAATGTCAAAAACATTATAACGTATTAAAGATTTCATTATTATTTGATACCTACAAAGGTCTACAGTCAACCTGTAATCGAAGCCGAGTGGTCACTAGCATCTTTATAAATTAGTTCCAATATTTGAAAAAGAATAGAATAAAAGTACTTTATTGTGTATATTAAGATTACATACACTGTTACATTATTCTTCAGCAGTTAAGTAGTTAATTAACTAAGGAGGATACATAAAATATAAGGCACAAGATTTAGAACAATAAAGCATTAAAGGTTTTGTGATCACATTACATTCTTAAATAGCCTAGCGGTGGCGTTATATTAGTGGCAGCTCTATTTTATAGTATACCTATACAGTTTCTGGGTCCCGCACCAAATCCCAAGAAATAATGTCCTGGTCGCCCTTTCCTCTCCTCCCGCGTAAATCGCTCCGGTATAAACTTTTCAGGCTCGGCGTAGAGCTGCGGGTCCATATGCACGCCGGGCACCGAGACGGATATAGTATCGCCGACCTCGAGGCGTATGCGCGACCCGGGCAGCGTGTACGGTTTCACGCACATACGGTCGATCCTTGAAAACGGTGGATAAATACGACAAGTTTCTAAAAAAAAAAAAAAAAATTTTCTGTATTAATTGTATGTGCGTGTGTAGCGGGATGACAATGTGTGATTTACAAATATACAAGATACCCGATTGACAAGGATGATTTGGAATGATACTCAACTGTCATTCGCAATCATCGTTGATTGTACATGTCGTCGTTGCGCGTGTAAAAGTAGCTATGTGTTTTTACACACTTTACACTTAGCTTGTTTATTTGGAACTTTTGATGTATGAATGCCACAATTATTATCTCCTTAAACATTGTATTAGACAACACATAGCTGTTTTTACAGTACACATGTATTGAAAAACAATAAAAAGTGAATGAAAAAGCGTTTTCGCCACGACGGCATGTAGTTGTGAATTGTCGATATTATATAAACATATATTTTTTACAGTAGATTTTTAAGAAGATTTATACCAAAATTTATTCGCCTTCAGACGCGGTTATTACTTTTTCTATTCAGTTTTGTAATATATGTAATCAGTATATATATATGTGTGTGTTTGTGTGTGTGTGTGTGTGTGTGTGTGTGCGTGTGTATGTGTGTGTGTGTGCGTACGTGCGTGTGAGTGTGTGTGTGTGTGTGCGTGTGCGTGTGTGCGTGTGCGTGTGTGTGTTTACTTACCTAATAAAACAGCTTCAAGATAATCAAGCTCTGACAGATGTTCGTATGTTACGTCTTCTCCACAAGTAACATCAGCTATATGCTGTCTCAGCTTGTCCTGAATATCCGGTTGTGTGATCAGGACATTAACAACAAAGGAAAGCAAAGTGCTTGATGTCTCATATCCCGCTAAAAGAAATATCAATGCCTGTGCGTCTATTGTGTCATCATCCAATTCTGAAAAACAACACAATCATAAACGTACTGGATTTTGGTCATGTGATCCTGACCTCAGAAATAATGTAAAAGTACACGTAAATCCTTAAAAGACCTACCTATGTACTGATAGTATTAAGGTTATCAAAACAATTCATTTTAATTGTTTACGTAACATTTTTTTAAAACAACAAACCAAGTTACAGGCTCGGGAACCGACTAGCAGCTCGGTGCGTAAGTGTAATAGCAGATGACGTAAACAGAGTTGCAAAAGATTGCAAGAGAGCCCAATATATCGTCGTCGGCTTGCACTCATTGGTCATCAGGCGACGAGACTATGTAAGCCGTGTTGCTTTATCATATTTCCACATCGTAAGTTTTTGTGGCTCCGATTGACATATTTATCTCCTTTACAATCAGATTTATGACTTTATTTTTACTTAAGAATATCATAATGAATCCTTTATTAAATCGTTTTAATATCTACGATTAAGGGAGGACCTATTCTTTTAGTTTATTTCGAAACCACAAAATTCTTTTGAACCGGTGGTCACGTGACGCGGCCTTTGATAAAAATAACAATTGCCGTTGATACAAACCGATGGGTCCTGTGACTTCTTCTTGCTCCTTCCTAGCGGCATCAATGAGAAGTTGTAGAAAATCGCTGCGTCTAGAAATAAAATAATTGTATACGAAGACAATTAACATATACATATGTACTGATAAAAACGAGTTTTATTACCTCCTATTTATTGTTCTACAAATTTTATTATTCACGACTATTATTTTATGAAAAACTAGCGATCGATTACATACAGACATACGGCTTTTAGGACTTTGTTTTATATGCATTAGATGTAATAAAACAACACATTTGCATTCGAAGTGTAGGTAGCACACACAAATAGCTATTTAATGCAGGTGTCAGCAATAGTTTGCTGTACGCAAATCGGTCGGCAGGGCGTTGTCGTTCAAGATGATTGTAACCAAACAAACAGAAGTCAATATGCACTTTCTAACAAGGGATGCTAAGAATCTCCGGGCCACGGATCGCTACCACCGATTTGACTTAGCTACGCATAAAGGACGAATGCTTCGACTAGATAGCCACTTGGTTGAGCTGGAGGTGGAAATTGGGAAAAATCCGATGGCACGTTCTGAGGTTGTGAGAAGACCGAAGACATGTTGAAGACACCATAACTCTACCATCGGGTCACCTATCCCACATCAGGGAAGGCGATACTCCATCACAAGGCGGCGTGGGATTCCTCGTGAATAAGTCCCTCGTAGGCAACATCGTAGAAATCTCTAGTGTGTCGAGTAGGGTGGCGTATCTCATACTTAAACTCACTAAGATGTACAGCCTCAAAGTGTTACAAGTATACGCACCAACCTCGACACATTCAGATGACGTGGAGGCAACTTGTGAGGATGTCTCTGTAAGGCCCACTTCAATATTGTTATGGGGGGCTTTAATGCCAAAGTGGGAGTACGAAATGGAGTCGTCTAGTCTGGGACCATATGGAGTCGGAAGTCTAAATCTCAGGGAGCGAATGCTGGTAAAATTCCTCGAGGAAGAGGGCCTCTTCTAATGAACTCTTATTTTACGGAGAGTCCCCATAGGAAGTGGCCATGGCAGAGCCCCGATACTGTGACATGGAACGAGATTGACTTTATTATGATGAACAGAACGCATATATTTAGGAATGTCTCTGTGATCAACAGGTTTAAAACCGGAAGTAATCACCGGTTTCGTTAGAGGCTCTCTGAATATAGGCTTTCGACGCGAGCTTGTCCGATTAGTACAGTCTACACACCGGCCCAACTTCCGACGAGACATGGTAGGTACCGAAAAATACCATCCCGAATTAAAAAAATCGGTACGATGCCTTGGATAAGTCAGAAACTACAATGGCAATTAACGAGGTCATGGGTGTCGTGATTGCTTGCATGCGGGACGTGCTGAGGAAAGCTGAACTCTTAGATGAGACGCCTGGACTTAGGAGGGAATGTAGAACACACGAATACGTTACTGCTGGCAGTGTCAAGCTTCTTTCTAAGCAAATCCGCAAACTAATACGCCGTGACCTTCGTTGCTCAAATACGCAACGGGTTACCGAAGCGATTGAGCAGAATAGAGGGTCGAAGGTTTTTGTGGAGAAGCTTGGAAGAAGTCATACTGATTCTTGGGTTACCGTTTCTTCTAAGCCTGAGGTCTTGTCTGAGATCGAAGCTTTCTCTAGCAAGTTGTATACGTCGCACGCTCCTCATCACGATATCCTGAAAAACGATCCGCGTGCAAGCCTGACACGACATTTGTCAGGCGATCTTCCGAACGTCATCTTGAGTGAGATTAGTCTAGCTCTTGCGGAACTTAAAGGGGGAAAGGCTCCGGGGAAGGACGGAATTACAGTCGAGCTTCTTAGGGCAGGAGGCGAACCTGTGTTACGAGAGCTAAAATTGATTTTTAATTTTGTATTTTGTTCTTCAGCAGGGCGTACCTCTCAAGGCATGGCTTGGAAGTGACGTTGTGTTGTTTTTTAAGAGGGGGTGACAAATCACTTCTTCAAAATTACAGACCAATTTCACTTCTTGGCCATATTTCCGAGTTACTCTCAATAGCCCACGTCTGTCACGTTCGCACGCTCTCAGCGAGAGGTAAGTGATGCAAAGTATGTAAACAGTAAACCTACAAACAGTAAGTACTACAATCCCTTTGACTTCTGTCACAAACACCGACAACGGGAGGTAGGGACGAGCATTTCCACTTATACTTTGACAAATATTTGCGCCTGTCTACACATATTTTATATTAAACAACGTACCTACTACGGTGACGTTGTGTTGTTACCACGTTTTTGTATCCGTTATTATCCGCTAACAGATATACATCTGTGAAAATTTCAACTGTCTAGCAGTTAGATATCACCATCCATATCACTTTATGTACGATACCCTAAAATGTCACAGAGAAAATAGGTAAAACTAGTTAAGCAATACTTACGGCGTGTTTGATGATCGTCTTTCTGCTTTGGCTTTTTGCAGAATAGCCATTAACACTTTTATTGATTCTTGATTCAAAAATGATATATTAATATACTGGGACAGGTCTGGCATAAACGTTAATACCAAAATGAGACCCAATCTCTTCATGAATGACATCTTATTAAAGCCTTCGGCTGCCTAAAATGATTCAAGGTACATGAGTCAAGTCAGACCCAATATAGATGGCATGTAACCTTACGTAACCAGATTAAAATAAGTGTTTTAATGGCACCACTACTTCTCAGGAATGAACTAGAACATGTAGACAACTGTTAATGCATGGCAAAACCTTCAGACTCAATTTAGAAACAATCATATTAGAGAATATCTGGATATATTGCGTGATTAGTAAAAGCTTGTATGTATCTAGGACACGGTTGGTCCTATAATTATAGGAGAGTGTAACCAATATAATACAATAAAACAAAAATATTGCTTTTATATATTGTGAATTCACCGAATTCAGTGTATATGTAGAAATTATGGTCTCCCTACTCTTGATACGACTTGGGACGATAGGAGGCTCAGTTAATAGGTAGGACATAGTGTCCTGTGGGCATTACATACGGCGCCTGTTGTGTGGTGACCGGCTTTATTCGCTGACCGCAGATCGTCCACCCTTATCGATATATTTTAAGACAATTACGTAAAATTTTAAGTAGTTTTTTTTAATATTCGAAATTTGAATCGAGTACAGAATAAGCTCTGTATCTGAAGTTGCTTGTAACATCAACCCTGTTTAAGAAGTATAATAAAATCACTTTTCCTCTGGGTCCGAGTTCACCTAGCACTTGTTCGGTTTAAAAAAGTATCTCTTTTTACCTTAATGTATTCTGAATGTACATCTTTGTGGAAACAAGAATCTATCCCGAAGGCACACGAGCCAATCACATCCAAGGTGTAGTATCCTGTGAGCGTTTTCATTTCGACGGCTGAACAATCTAAATGAAAACGTAACAAATATATAACATACTAGCAGTCCGCCCCGGCTTCGCACAGATATTTCACGAAATGCCAAGAATTCATCGATTTACAAAAATATAACAATTCTAAGTTTAAATTTCCGTCTTTTACGTTACAATGACAGCAAATTAAAGTCATGAAAGAACAACGTCTGTCGGTGCAGCTGGTTGTCAATAACATCTGCAGCTAAATACGGATATATATAGACTTTTTTACTCTATGTCCATCACTATATGATATGTGTATGGGATAGGGTAGGATTCTAATGGTAAAATAATTTTTCATATCGGTCCAGTAGTTATCGATCCGGATTGCAAACTAACAAAGGTATAGATTTATATTCTATAATTTATATATATTATTATTTTTATATTCTTAAAAAAATATCCGTCGGTACAGTTCGCGATGATTTTGACAATGTCAGAGTTTGAAGGAAGCGTGGTCTCGCATTTCACCGTGTTACCGGTGACAGGTGCGTATGTCACCAGTAACACGCGAAGACGAGAGTCCGTTCTGTTTGTGTTTTTTCATCTACATCTCCATACAATATGCAGTTCAACTGCAATTGTCATGCCAGATTAGACCATTGTTACCAACAATTAAAACATATGTACTTTAGTTAGTGTTTTATGTTCACCGTATTTTAATTTCGAACTCATGAAGGGACACATCCCTGGTTCAAATTTACCTCGGTACCAATACTAAAAATGTCGTCCTAGACGAATGACGGTTACAGCAGTCATCTCTGTTGAGAGAGCCATATGCACGGGACATATTATCGTGCTCAAGTGCTTGCGCAGACACAAGTGCACTCTCTATTCCTTCCTTCTCCTGAATAGGAGAATCGGAATCGATTTGACGACAATCCGACACAACCGGAGAGAAATCAGGCGCAGAAGCGACGGCTTAACGTGCTCTCCGAGGCACGGGGGTGTAACACCGCAATTTTCTAACTCCGGACAGTTATTAGAATTTGAAAAATCCTTATAGCACTTTTTTATATGGTCGGACCCGGAATTCGAAACCGGGACCTCACGTCTGTGGCTGAAAATGGTTACCACTAGACCACGAGGCAGTTACATTAATATACCTAGAGAAATTTGAAACAGAGCTGTATTAGAAAGAAATACTACCTTTGCCCCTGACAATGGTTCTCTAATCTCTGTAAATGATCTGTAAATGCATCGCCCGATGGAGTAAAAGAGACGACTTGTCACGCTCTTTCGCTCGCATCCTCCTCAGGGCATTACTGATTAGGAATGTTACTATGATGTAACACTTGTCTGTGCATGCAGCTGGCGTCATCGATTTACTACGAGACATTATCACTTCGAAATATTATACAAGTTTAATTGTAAGAAGACTTGATTCTTGAAAGCATTTGTGTATAATTGCTCATGATTCAATAAAAAAAGTAAAGTAATAAATAGAATAAATAGCTATAATAAAATATGAAATCATTGAGAAACAAACCTTCATGAGTCCTAAATGCAATAGAATGAACATTTTAGGAAGAGGTAGTGACATGCTGCATAGGATGAGGTAGTGCCATGCATGGTGCATGACACTACTTCCTCTCATGCAACGGAATTGGGCCAGCACGACTGGGCCTCTCGATCACATAATATCGCCGTAAAGTGACATCTTCAGTTTCGCGTTTCGTGCGGCTTGTGACTAGCCGGTGGCCCAATGGGGTAATCGAAGGGGGGCAATGCATCGGCATAGTAATTATGAGGATGTTTATGGACATCGGTAGTCGTAAAGAGATTCCAATTTCTCGTTTGCCCCCTATTCTATAAAAAAGTATAACAAGTATAATTATTATCATAAACAAATAAATGATATTTACCAACACTATCCAAATACATTAACAGCTTATGAGAACTCTCTTGCATTAACGGTAACATGTTCTTTAGACGAAATGAACTGAAAGACGGAGTAAGAATGCTGCGGACAGACTTCCATTCAGCATCCTAAAAAAAATATATTAATTATTGTCATCAATCAATATTATATGTTATTAATTAAAGTGATTAAAAGAAATGAAATATAGTCTAAATTCTTGTATGGTACTCACTTTCAAATTTAAAATAAACCTTTTCAGGTACCTTGGTTCTCTTGTTGAAAGTGTTCTTCTGTTAACAAAATGATCAAAATCTCTTATCATAATAGCCTTAATTAAGTCAGGGTCTATAATGTAATAAACAGGTCTACGCCCTTCAAAGAAACCTGAAAATATATTCAAATATTATATTATGTCTATAACATTAAACTAATTTTTAGTTATTTTTGTGCTGGCTTACTAAAGGCATTGAACACTACCAAAGAAGGTCCCATTTTCAGGATTTCATCTGTAGATATCTTGGAAACCACACACTTTATGCAAGTAAAATTTGTCAAATAAAATGAAAATTCATGAAATTCTCTACAACTTTAATTCTATTCATTGCCTAGAGACATGCATGAGAAATATGAAAATTTACCAAAGAATGGTTTTTACAAACATGTTTCTTTTGGAAACACTATGGAGTAGAGGAGAGTGGACACATAGAATAGCTAAGAGTTGTAATGTCTGTTGCAAATACCTTATGCCATAATACTTTGTGTAACCCACAAATATGTTTGAGTCATATCTATAGTTTCATTAGGTTGGTTCAAACAAGGTATTCAACAGGGAATGTTCATGTCTTCCGCATCCTAAATTTGCAAAAAGCCAAAGGAAAACAGGCCAACAAGTAGTTCCGATCCTTGGTTGTTCCGGAAGAATAGCAAATGAGGGCTACGCATCTGCATTAATGTGTGGATTAATGAATGTTGATAGTCACCTCATTGCTTGTTTGTCCCTTCAAATAAAAAAATTTCTTAGGAGACAATCAGTTAGTCAGAACACTTTGTGGCAACACAACTAGCAGAATTCGCTACCCAACACAATATTTTAAGATAATATGTTAATGCTTGAGACTTCACCAGATTACTCCATTATGCGTGAATTTGTCTCAAGACTGAGAAATTACATCTTATTTGTATAATATTCAAAATTTTAAACTCGATGTTTAGAATTTTTAGGACTTACCTCCGAGTCCCTGATCTTTAAAATAATTATAATTTTTTAACTGGAAATCATGGAATGATTCTTTGGCTACTAGTCTAGGCCACATATTTCCAAAAAAAATTATAGGCTTAATAAATTTAACACCTCGTTCTTTAAAATAATTAAATGTGCTTGTATAATAAAAATATATAAAAAACGTAGTAGTCATTAAAATCATTATTTTCCAATCTTCAAGGATCAATTTTAACATTTGCTTTGTACCATTATTTGTATCCATTTTGGAAGCTCAAATATTTTTTTTCAGAATATAAGTTGTTTTGGTATGTCTTTTATGATAAAGGACGTGATACCCGAATGCTGGAAGCTCTAGATCACTAGTAAGAGATACATTTAACAGGTACTATCGGTGTGGCAACACATCCGTTACGTGCACAAACTATACGGTAATACTACGTTACATGTTATTTTCATATTTTACAATAATATAATTATAATGGATAATGGCACAATAAAATTAAGAAGTGAAAACACTGTTCATAGATAAAAATACATGTTTGTTTTCGTTAAATTGTGGTTTAAAAAAGGGATGCACACAAATATCGATATATCGATGTCTTTCTTCAATATATATCGATATATTTTGGTGATATATTTGAAACCGATACTGAATGTGTCAATATATTGATACTAAATATCCAATATTGAAAATCGTATCAAACTAGATCAAGGTATCAAAATAGATTTTTTTTTTCAATATGTGTCGCTCAAAGTTTAAACACATTACCTTTGAGCGACATATATTGAAAGAAAATCAACTTTTGTTAGTGTTGCTTCTATGCATAGTTTATTATTTGTATAGTCCCTGGTCGTTTCTTATCCGGCTGCGTCAGAATAAGGGTTATAACCGTAACGGGTAATGTTTTTCATTAGTTTGTATGTACGTACATATGTAACTTTTTCTTCTTACGGATTTTCACGTGTGTGGTATCGTTGGATTCGTCTTGATAACACGAGTGCTAAGCGGTGCATTTAAAATAATAATAAAGAAACAAAATGGCTTATTTTCGCCGCAAATACCTGAACTTCAATTTTTTGGATGTGAATGACGATTAGCGACTAAAAATGTATATAACATAAAGTTTTAATTTAATAGAAACTAAACAATGTAAAATAATAAGTGTGTTTTTATAGCATAAAGTTACAAACGGGCAATTGGAACCTGTTGATGACTACTGAGGCCTATGGACATTCGCATGATTGTTACGCAGATGCGTTTCCCTCATATCATCTCCCCTCCAAAGGGCTACTCAGAAACCGCACGAAACGCGACAGCGACGCCTAATTCTACATTTGTTTAAAAAACTCGACATTAACGATAGAAAAGAGGTATTGTATACATTAAAAGTTTTATTATAACGCATTGTATAACTTTTTGAAAACCTAAAGTGTTGACCATAGCTAATTTCAGGGTTGTTTGGTGTTTGTAGGGTGTTTTTATGACGGTGTTTGGACGCACAATAAAATTTACTCTCATAATTTTTCCCTAACGCGACAAAAGAATCATAACTTTAAAAGTGACCTGGAGTCTATTTATTATTTGTAATGATATCTAGACTCTATGTATGCACTTGGTCTAGCATTAGTGTCCTATAGTATACTGCTTAGACCAGTTATTTCAGTAAAGAACAAGAATAGGCAGCATGGTCTCAATTCTTAGTCTGTTACAGTAGGAACCAAATTTAGGAATATGACAGCGATTGTCACAAAGATGGAAAGACAGAAAAGTATAAAAGTTATCTTTAATCAATAATCTTTTGTGGTTATCTTCATAATATGTATAAATGTATCCAGTAGCAATCAAGTTATTAACTTAGATTATTTTAAATCATTTTATGTAAGAATTTACATCCTAATAGCGTTAACATAAAAACAATATTAAAATGGGTAAAACTTCTAAGGACAAAAGAGATATTTATTATAGATTAGCTAAAGAAGAAGGCTGGAGAGCAAGAAGTGCATTTAAACTTTTACAAATAAATGAAGAATATGATATTTTTGATGGTGTGCTGCGAGCTGTCGACCTTTGCGCCGCTCCAGGGAGTTGGAGTCAAGTATTGACTAAGAAACTAAGACAAAACACAACGAAATCAGATGATGTTAAAATTGTTGCAGTAGATTTACAAGCTATGGCGGCTTTACCGGGAGTCAAACAAATCCAAGGTGACATCACTAAGCTTTCAACAGCAAATGAGATCATAAAAGAATTTGAAGGATTGAAAGCAGATCTAGTAGTGTGTGATGGTGCCCCAGATGTAACTGGGTTACATGATATAGATGAATATGTTCAATCTCAACTCCTTCTTGCTGCATTAAATATTACAACACATGTGCTTAAAAATGGTGGCACATTTGTTGCTAAAATCTTTAGAGGAAAAGATGTGTCCTTGTTATATTCCCAGTTAAAATTGTTCTTTGAATTTGTGACTGTTTCAAAGCCAAGAAGTTCAAGAAATTCCAGCATAGAGGCTTTTGTTATCTGTCAAAATTATACACCTCCTCCTGATTATGTCCCTAACATGGTAAATCCTCTCTTAGATCACAAGTATTGTGACTTCAATGAGTTTACCGGACAAAATAGATTTATAGTACCATTTAATGCATGTGGTGATCTCAGTGCATATGACTCTGATACATCGTATCCTCTATTATTAGAGGGACAAACATCTTATGAATATAAGGAACCTATACAAAGTCCTATTGATCCTCCTTATCAGGAGATATTGGAGAAGACAAAAAATATGCAATTAAAAAATTTGTAGTAAAGTATTTGTTTTTATTGAGTTATCTCTTAAAACCTGCAATAAAATCTAGGAATATCAGAAATACATATACCAAATAATACATATAATCTGCTCTTGGCTGGTCTGTTTAATCTGACCTCACACAGTCACAAGTTTGTACTAGGCCTTTGGAGCTGGTGCGGGCTGGCAATAAAAATATGATTGTAATATCTAGCCAACTCTTCCAGGCAGTGTAGCGACTACCAGAGTCTACACATGGTGCAATTATTATGTAATATAATGTTATTGCACAATAAGATTGAAAAATGATCTATGATTTTGCACTATAATATCAACTACGCAATGTTTCGTACTCAGAGGTTCTTGATAGAGATGGCAATTCTATGAACAATTGACAGAACATATAATAATAACATCTTTATTATGTAGCAGACTACTGGCGCCCATACATATCCGCATCGACGCTGATCCAATTTGGCTGCAATGCAGCATGACATTACCTCTATAATTATAATATGACTAAATTTAGATTGTAAAATATTGCTCAAAACTAACAAAACAAAACTGATCGAACCAATCTCACTCAGCTCAGTATTACTATATAGTTTGTGGTTCTTATGAACTTGACGCGATCGATGCACATGTGTAATGTAAGTGCTAAATGCTAATTTCATTATAAATAAAGTAAATGTTTGTAGTGAATACGATTATTTCTTTTATTTCCTTGATACCTACCTGCGTATAGAACGGTAAAATGGGATGGATAGATATGCAGAGATGAATGTGACCAAAAGTAAGGGATTCAACAAGTTTAAATATTAATTAAATCAAAATTTCCTCGAGTATATTATTTTTTCCTTAAAATTGCTTTTATTATTTGTCTTGATGTAGACCTACATCTCTATTCTACTTTAGTACTTAGAAAATATTCTGCTATACCTATACCTATGGTGTGATAAGGC
>JAFELO010002081.1:64988-82052 GCA_017140195.1 Eumaeus atala
GTATGTGTGTGCGTGTGCGTGTGTGTGTGTGTATGAGTTCGTGTGTGTTCGCGTGTATGTTCGTGTGTGTGTTCGAGTGTGTGTTCGTGTGTGTTCGTGTGTTCGTGTGTTCGTGCGTGCGTGTGTTCGTGCGTGCGTGCGTGCGTGCGCGCTTGCTTGCGTGCGTGCCTGCCTGCGTGCGTGCGTCCGTGTGTGTGTGTGTGTTTATGTTATAATCACACTGATTAAGTACTTTGTGACACAACCCAAACCGTCTTTTTTGATTATGTGTTATGTGCCGTAGTGTTACTGTATAAATCGCCGCCTGATATTGCGGCTAGCCATTTTCAAAAAGGGCCATTTTGTTTTATGTTGGATTTTCAATTAGCTAGATTGTTATCGCGAGACTTTCAGTGGGACGGCTCGCGCACGATGCCGTTTTAATTTGCGGTGGCGTGGGTAAGGATAATTGAGCTCGTTTATTATTTGGCTTATCAGAGGAGGCCGGCCTCCTCGTCCCTCCCTCTGACGGGAGGGGTTCAATTCGCGCTCGAAAACCAACGTAAGCCGTGATCAAGATTTAATTTATCATTAGAGCTCTCTACAATCGCTATTATATTATCTCTATGGTAATCTAAGCTCTCGGGCTCGTTTCCGTAAGCGGTGTGTGAGTTTATCATTCTGTCAGACATATGTTATATCTGCGATACTACATGTAAGGTTTCATCGCTCGACCGGTACGAGCGGTGTATATACCATACCATATGGTATTGGTTCTAGCAGGAAACCTTCGGGGATAGCTTTTTATTACTCTGTATTTGACAGTCGACGCCATTATTGTGGCCATGTCAAGCAACGCCGCCAGTAAGTTAATATTAGGAACTGAAACGTGTCAAAAGGCGGATAATGATTCACTTTATTTTATAATATATTTCTTGCTTTTTGATAATGATAATTATTAAGTCTAGCTTATTGATTATCATATAACGCCGAACTCTTAATTAAATCCGGATAATCGTTCGTCCGCCACAAGAAAAAAAGGCCCAGTTTTTTAAAATAGTTAGCCGTAATCGTAGAATAATGCCGATCTGTCTGTGACATATACATAACAAAAATTGTGATTATAAATGTCTCCGATTATAAATACATTAGCGTAGTACACTAGTCAAATCGTGATCTCCTATTGTCAAGCTGTAATAAAAGATATTTAGACGCCACACAGAAGTTGGTACCTACATCTTAGCACTTTTCACAACGTGTGTGTGTGTGGGGACGAGGGAAGCTTCTCACAGGTGTTTTTTTATATATAGGATAGACGAGCATTCGAAGCCTTTTTAAGACCACCGACACCTCCTTCCCTCAAGTGAGCCACCGACTACACACCGCTCATACAAACCGCACGAAACGCGACACTAAAAATGTCATTTCACGGCGGTACTATGTGAGCGGGAGGTACAATGTGGGCCGGCACGACCTTGGAGGCCCGGGCGTGTCGGCCCAATTCCGAAGCATAGGAGGATGTAGTGTCATGCACTATACATGGCACTACCCCTTCCTAAATATATGTATATTAATTTGGTCCAATCATAAAATATAGACTCTATTTTATTTAGATTATAATAGCCAAAACAAGGAATAAAAACTGACAATATATAAATATACAAAGAAAATAAAAAAATCAAATAACAATTTCCAAATTTAAATTTCATTTAATATTAACACTTTTTTGTCTAGTATAATGTTATTCCACTTCGTTTAAAGAGAACGACGTTGGTTGGTGCTGTGTGCTGACGCCGGACGCCTGATGATGGAGTGGAAACGTTGTGTCTCGACCAGTACAATGACACCTTCAGCACATGATTGTTAACAAATATATTATATTATAAATATATTATACACATAATAGATAGACAATATTATGACACGATGTAATTAGAATGTCATCCTCTCCGAATTTATATTATTCGGCCATCTTTATTATTATTACGAGTGCGACGACGAGGGCTGCAGGCGGGCCGGTTACGGAAGCACGAGTTCAGTGTTCGAGTTAACACCAGAATTGTGAAATTCCACTTTCGGATATCGCGAATTTTAATTTCCACCGTCAACACCTCGGTGTCACAAAGTCCACAACAGTGGTTAAGGCACTATTTCTTACCGCACACAACGTCCTCGGTGTACCAGCTGCCGCATACTTCCCTTGGTATTCCCGAATCGATACGACATAGAGCTTTTCAAGAAAAGGGCCTACTTCTAATCAGAAAATCTTTCTCTTCAAATCTCAGGTTGCTCACACGAAATTCCCTCACACGGCCTTTCTTTAATTTTTCCCATTTAATAATATTGTTTAGTGCCTGAATTTAGTACTTAGTAGTAGTGGAGTACTGGAATCCGCGATGTGTCTGAGCTATATACTTCAGATCAATGCGTTTAGTGTACGAACTCTTAATTATAACACTAGGCGTTGTGTGGTAAGCGTGTTCGACCACAATTGTGAGGTCCATTGTTTAGTGTTAATAGGATTTTTGAATTTTTTATAAGTCCGAAATCAAGAAGTTGGCGGTGTTATTCAACCCTGTACCTCGGAGAGCACGTTAAGTCCTGCGCCTGATTTCTCTCCGATCATGTCGGATTGCCGTCCCATCGGAATAGGCGAATGTTCTAAGCTGCACATACACACACACACACACACACGCACACGCACGCGCACACACACACACACACACACACACACACACACAGAGTAGTACATATCCTGCGCAGTTGTCTAGTCTCTACAGATGGCCGCCGTAGAAATGCGGCTAGGACGATATTATTATCATTATAATACTAGAACTCAAGAATTGCTGATCCATATTTAG
Source organism: Eumaeus atala (assembly GCA_017140195.1). Classification (NCBI taxonomy): domain Eukaryota; kingdom Metazoa; phylum Arthropoda; class Insecta; order Lepidoptera; family Lycaenidae; genus Eumaeus; species Eumaeus atala. Next base: position 67,829 of record JAFELO010002081.1, read on the forward strand.
TGCGCTACCTATAAAGTAGGTATTAGTTTGTTCAAACCACGTTAAACCTTGTTAGTTCAAACCACGGAACACAAATTTAAATTGTCAGGTGTCATGTCTCCTGTCATATCGTTTCGTAATTTTGGATATTAAATGTTTCAGTGTAATATTTATAATTAAATTTAGAAAAGAGCTATGTCTGGACGAGCCGTGACCACAGGATACAAAGTCGTTCGACCACTTGCTGATCCATATTTAGTGCGCTACCTATAAAGTAGGTATTAGTTTGTTCAAACCACGTTAAACCTTGTTAGTTCAAACCACGGAACACAAATTTAAACTGTCAGGTGTCATGTCTCCTGTCATATCGTTTCGTAATTTTGGACATTAATTGTTTCAGTGTAATATTTATAATTAAATTTAGAAAAGAGCTATGTCTGGGCGAGCCGTGACCACAGGATACAAAGTCGTTCGACCACTTCTTTCTGCAAATCACGCGGACGCGCGTAGACGTGTGATATCTTTATATAAAGATTACTATAGATTCATTCCAACTTTACGTAAGTCTTTAGATTTATAAATTTAATTTTATTGATATTTTATAGTTTTTGTTATGTATTGATGTCGACAAATTTCTAGCGCCGGTGTTTATGTATCACAATATCACGAATGGACCGACGACTTGGTTAAGGTGGAGGGGAATCGCGCGATATATGTGGCTCATGACAGTGACCTGTGTCGCTCTATGGTGATGTTTATGTCCAGCTGTCGACGTGGCCCGGCCGATGATGATGATGCAGATTGCCACTAATGTTATAAATTCGAACTTTTGTGTAACATACCTACGTACATGTCACTCTTTCACGTAAACATTACTAAGTGGAGTTAGTTGAAAAGTGGGGCAGATATATAAAAATGCTATTTATCCCGAAAAAATGAAATGTTCCCGTGGGATATATTTTGTGCGAGTAAACAGAGCTACGGCTTGTATCTTTACTAATATTTAGTAGCAAAGCTGAAGAGTTTGTGGTTTCTATAGCATGTATATGTTCTATATCGGGGCAGGCTATAGGTTATATATCCTGGTGTAGTTACGCGAGTGAAACTGCGGGCGGTGCTAGTGTATTGTAAACACGAAAAAATATTTACATACAAACTTCCGCGTTTGTTACTCTGTGTAATGAAATGTTTATAGATCTGGCATAACATAAATATACTTTTTATGACAAAACCCACTTTTATATATAAAGAAAATTAACTGCATATAGATTACAATATCTGTAGATTTCCATCATATTTATTAATTATTATCAATTAACGAAATTCAAAGCACATTAATGTGTACCTATTTAATTTTATTTTTAGTTAAAAGATTCGATGTGCCGAAAAACGAAACCGATTGCAAATATAAAATAAAAGAATATTTTTATAAGAACGCTTGCGTGACTGATTTGAGAGTTATTGACATGCTGGTTATCAAGGTATATTGTTTCTTCTAAATAATGATGCTTAGGTTTTTGGGGTTAAATGAATCATAAAGATTTTTATCAATCGGGCTACCTGTTATATTAAAGAGTACAATTTTCTCAACACACCTCATATGGAACACAGTATCACATATCATTACAGCTAAGTACCCCGTAAATTTAGGTACTTACATAGGAATATTGCAATTTGTCACATAATGCTGACCGGCTGGCTCAGTTGGTAACGTGGCTGTTAGTCCGCGTGTTACGCCAGAGGTCACGGGTTGAAATCCCGCCTATGTCCTGGATGTTTATATATGTATTATATCCTATGATAAAAATCTTAAATATATACATTTTCCTAAATTTGTAACAATATTAAATATATTTCCGTTGTGTAGTACCCGTAACACAAGTCCTTACGGTACTTACCACAGGACTGGGCTAACGTGGTGTGATAAGTCCACAGATATTATTATTATTATTATAAACAGATAAACATAACAATAATACCTAACCCTAAAATTTTGGCTAATATGGCTATTTTTGTAATCGGAGAGCTTCCAAAATAATTATTTGTTACTTTTACAAATACAATTGATCTTATTTTTTATGTAAAAATTATTTACACTCGTCTTCGGTTGTAAGATAGTGAATGTGTGATGACAATGTTATGAAATGTGCGATCGGGCAAGGCGACTGAAAGTTGAGAGGTAGATATGAAAGTACTAAAGATAGAAAGAGAAACTTTTACAAATTATTCACAGCCTGTCAGTTTTCGTGTACTGAAGATAGAAAGAGAAACTTTTACAAATTACTCACAGCCAGTCAGTTTTCGTAAAAATAAGGAAAATTTAGTTTGGCCGTGTGGTCTATAGCACACTTATTTTTTTAATTACAGTTGGTGTCCGCTATTCCGTTTGCAAATTACACGTTTTCGAAGGCACTGATAGTTATGAGGATCTTAAAGAAAAACTAAATAGCCGATTGTTTTTTGAAAAAAATATTGTTACATACAAATATACAAATGTTTGTTAATTTTATCCAAGCATACCAAGTATAGCTTGCCCGGCTTATATATCATCGTCCCATCGTTTAGTAACAATGTTATAGATCAATGATTCTCAATTTGTGGTAGTCAGCAGGTGTGGTATCTTAGAGGTGCGCGAAATTGCATCAGTGGTATACGTATCTTTATTTGAGATTAAAATGGTTACAACACAAGTGCGTACCCAGACACAAGTGCACTCGTTCCTCATTCCCCTATTCCGATGAGACGGCGCCCTAAGACCGCGAAGGTTTAACCGCGCCAACTTCCTGACTTTGAACTTTCGATAGAAATTAAAAGGTCCCTACTTGGATCTCATCCGGACTTGACCCACAGACTTCACAGGTCTGTGGTTGAACATGTTTACCAGTAGCCACTGGGTAATAATTGTAAACCTTGGTTTGATTTGTGCTAGCATAATTTTGTGTCCTATTATTATTTAATTATCTTTTGTTAGGGTTATATGAATCTGCAAGAACTGACTAATAATTGGCAACAAAAAGGACAAGTTTTATCCAATTGGAAACCTACTCGTGAACTAAAATGTGACGATTTTGTGGGAAAATTCATACAAGGAGAAGACTAATTGTCCATATCTCGGTTACATTGTCTGTAGACATGCCGTTAATGACGTACTGACACAACGGGACGAGCACCCTGTCAGCAAGGGGCTTGACATTTCAGCGAGGTATACAGATAATGTGACTGTGTATAATCTATGTTCTTAAATGTTTTATCAATAAAGAAAAAAAGGAATGCAGAATAAAGTATACTGACTTAAATCTATTTATATATTTTTGTGGTTTTATTTTTGCCCTTAGCAAGGCAGCTAAGTTATTATTTAAGCTCCATATAAAGATAACAGTGATACAAAGATAACATTTATCACTGTACACAGGTATAGGCAATGTGACGAAAGCGAAACTGTAGAATGAGCAATGAGTTTGGACTATGTGTAAAAATTGAGAAATTTAGGCTTTAGGAATTAAAGTGTGAAGAATTAGACTTTGGAAGCCTCTTTTTCTTTTTTTAGTCTCTTTTTGTGATCTGACACATTTCCGACAGTGCGATATTACTTAAGTCTCCTCTTGGCAACATTTTACATGTTTATGTTTTTTAGGGGATTAAATTTTCCCATTCTGTTGGTCGTCTTGGCGTTAATTGAAAGTTGCCTATCTCCAGCAGTGGACCGATAGGGGTCGGTAATGGTAAAGATGAGTCTGTTGGTAAGATACAGATGTATAACAACGAATCCAAAGCAATGATTATGTAATTTGTATTCATTCCTTTCATGACACAACGTAGAAGCAGTGGGGGGTAAAATGAAAAATAAAAAACAATCGTATGATTTATTTGATCACGCATCATCCACATCACATGCCTTACAAAGGCGATACTATAAACGTACTTACCTATAATTACACAATATGCTTATTTTATTTCAGTGTCTCTAAATCTTCAATTTCCATGTTTGCTTTTATGAGGCTATTGTCACTTGATATCTTTTTTCTATTTCCTAATCATATGTCACTGAACAAAATAAAACAAATGCTTTGCTTTTATTCATCATTTGAAACATTTTAAAATTCCTTGATGACAGCATATAGATATGGTAAATATCAAGTAAAAACCTGATCTATAAAGGTAAGAGACATCCTTAGGCAAATTTGTAATAGGCCTAGCGTACTCACGCCAGTATTAAAAAAAATCCGAGTTAACTTCGTCCACTGTTAAACTTCTACGTCCCCCCCCCCCCCGCAGACTGCATACCATTATTAGCCTATAAAAATATGTAGTCCGTGGAAGTGTTTTAATTTAAAGAATCATATAGAAGTGGAAGTCAATTTATTGTTAAGTATTGTCATTATTAATCTGGGCCCCTAGCTACGCTTTGTTGCGGCTCGTATAACTCTACCTACATGGGGGCATAAAACACATAATTGTCTGGATACTGGATATGCTCGGTAGCCACAGAATTTATTTTAGTAATAATTTAAAATAAATTTAGCCAAAGGCATCATATTGTATTATGCACTAAATAATTTAACATTCACAAATCACAACCAAAAAAGGTATATTAATTGGTTTTAATTAAAACAATTGAAAATATGGGTGTTCACGAAAATGTGTGCTTGGCTTTAAAATAATAGGCTATGCACTCGACAGCATTGTAGTCGGTAACGGATTCCAACTGTTTTCATCATGCCATTGATATGCAGAAGAAACTGTTTAGACGCTCTGGAATATATAGCCTTGTGGAATACCAATATGGAGATACTTTGGGGTAGAACGAGCATTATTGACTACGAGTGTCATACTCCCGTCTAACAAAAAGTTTGTGATTTAATCTTTCAACAAATCGGGAAGGCGATTACAAGATAGGCGTGACTATCTTCAGACTGACCGCCAGTGCCTGCTCTTACGTTAAGGCTGGTCATCAAAATTTCAAATAGTGTCCCGACGAGCCAAATTGAGTATCCATACTAACCAGGTAACTGTCCGTCAGGTGGGTCAACCGATGAACCAAAGTGAAATTTGATGTAGATCTTTACTTCTTTTATATCGATTGAAGGAAGACTAACTTTTAACAGAATAATACCATGGAAAATACTATAGAATTTGATTCGATTATGATTCACTACAATTTTGAATTTATAAATTTATATTGATTATTATTTAAAGCGAAATTTTCGGCTGAAACTTTGAATTATTATAAAAATTTGTACATAATATAAAAATCGTTAAACATAATATGAAAATTTGATATCTGTATTCTAACATCCTGACCAGGAACTTCAGAATATTTTGTTCAGTAAGCCATTTAAGCGCTTTAGCTTATATATAACTATAATCATTATTCTAAAATATCGACAATTTCAACTTTATTTTTACACAAATACTAAGTACATTTAATATTTTTAAGCATCAAATATCGTGAGCTTTATATAGATAACGATTATTGTATGCAAGTTATCTTACTCGTATATATTATTTTCTATCGCTCAGGAGCGCAGAAAATCTTTTCTTCTTTATACGGCCTTCACAATATTTGGTGTTGAGTCCTATATCAAATTTCAAAACCATATCGGCAACAACAACTTTTAAAACTTGGTCAAGCTTATGTACACATATAAATATTTGTATACTTATATATACAATTGTATATTATGAAGTAAGCATTTCAAAAAATGTTAAAATCAATAACAATATATTAAAATATTTGCGATTTTATTATTATTTTTGGTGTCATTTTTATTATAAACGTATACACATAACGACAACTTTTGGTTTTAGTTGTATATCGTATAACCAACATACAATATATTGGCTGACGTCTAGCTGTATTTTTAAATAAAAAGTCAAATCCCAAGTACTCCAATAAATAGGTTGCCAAAATAGCATCTAAAAATCATATCGATTTGCGTGTATTCAAATAAGAGTTTTATGGTATTCGTCAAGCTTTACGTTTTTTTTCAGACCTAAGCTTAGGCTGTGCAAGCGAGGAGAGAGACACACAGAGCTTCATCGAACTGATATGAGTGCGCGTCGGGCGACCAAAGTAGGAGCAATGTATCCGTGAGTTACAACAGCTAATTTAACTATTATTTTCATGGCCTGAGGGATGCATTAATGCTTAACGGATAACTCATTTTATTTAAATACAAATCAAATAACACAATAAACTACATTAGTCCGAGCACTATAACTAATAACTTTAAAATGTATCGCTTGCTGCACAAAGTGTACTCTGTCGAGGAAGGGGTTGGCGGGGAGGGAATCTCATAACACGCGCTCATTTTAAAGCGTACGGGCAACAATTGTGGCGATAGACATGTAATTTTATTACAATGCATAAATAAGCGAAGGCTCGCCAGTATCTCGAGGCTGGCTGACTTAAAACTACGTTCATATGAAACAGCAAGGCAACTGCAACAGTTGTTACAAAGCCTAAGTTTATCAATGTTCTGACCGTTATATAATGTTAATGTCTATAATTTTTTACAAAATTTATGTGTTTGTTAAAACATTAAACTTATGCGTTTTCGGACGAGTACTTTATTTAATCTACTCTTCGTGTGCAGCACTACGAGTTGCGCTGAAGGCGTATCTTCCGTATTATCTATCGTTAGTCATTACACTAATGAGGTCATTCACGTGATTATTTTACAATAACATCTTCACAAACTCTGGAACAAAATAAATAACATAAGTAGTTTTAAATGAAATTTAAAAATAGTTGATGGCGATAAGTCTATAGTTTCATTTCTGTCGAATGAAACTGGCACGACTGGACTGATTCCTGATTATTAAATACTGGTTACCCGTAACACGGGGAATCCCGATGTGGGGACCAGGGATAATGTATATAAATTGTTTTGTATTTTTTGGTTTCAATAAAATTATTATTTATTTATATTATTTACGCCAGCTTGAAGTGTGAATATCTCGTTTTGTGTGGTTTATATATAGAGATAAATTGCAAAATAGATAGTGAACGGAAGTATTCAGCCTAAGACGTGTCCGTCTAAGTCGAAAAATCAAATGTCTTTAAATATCTACTTTTTCATGAATTTTTGTCTGCGCAATACACATGCGAGATTACATAGACAAAGTTAGTAAGTATAGTGTTCCATACCTTATTCCCCTGTTAACCAAGAGGGACGCTTGCTGTCGCAGGCCCTCCTATGGCTTCCCTTCTCTATCTATATCATCTCTATGGGTTTATCTGGGATCTATTGGGAAGATAGGGCGAAGGAGCGCAACGCATCTACGACATACGTCTATGCAATTAAGATTCACACGACGCGTGAAACACGACATCCATCAATGTTAGCAGTAATGTCACGATAAAATCAGATATATAAGAAAGTCGTAGTTATAATATGCCGCCCGAGTATTGTGATAGTTTAGGTAGTTTCTCTTAGCACAGAAGATAATTAACATAGAAAGTGGAAAGTTATTTTTTTTTTTTTTAGTTTATCTACTACAGGGGCACATTTTCTTTCTCTGTTACTCTCATATTTACGGAATGGAGTTAAGGTAAATTTTTACTTTAGTGATGTGGTCTAAGGGCACGTTAGGTTCTATATACAATTTACCTTCATAGTCGATCCGTCCGTCGTGGTCGATGTCGCCCAACGCCAGCACCTGGTTGAGCTGCGCGTCGGTGACCGGCTCGCCGATGATCTCCAGCGCAGTTCGCAGTTCGTCCTTCGTTATGTATCCGTTGTTGTCGCGGTCGAACACTCTGGAATTCAAACAAAATACTTACATTTTAAATACTTAAGACATATACTGTTTCGACTCTTTTTATTATTTTTAGGGAAACTCATGATTTCAATCGGGCCTGGGATGGATCCGCTGAGGTCCGCCTAGGAGAGGACCAACCAATGACTGAAACAATGCCTTTTTGGTATTTGTACTTCCACCGCTAAGACTTAAATACTTTTTGAAATCTCTCCATTGTCTAGACTCCACAAATGGCCAAAGGCTCATCTCCATTCCTTCCCTATATATACTAGCACTATTTTGTAGGAGGGTAATCTTTGGAAATACTGAACCGATTATGAAATTTCTTTCACTAAGTAGGTTGACTTTCACTAGTTAATTAAGCTACACTATTCAGGAGATAGGCTATATTTTACTACAGGATTAGCTGTGCCTAACAGTTTTACCCATGTAGAATCTATCTCAAAAGAACCAATTCACAGGCTACATTTTAAAACTAGTTGTGGCTACATCTTTGTATTTCTATCTCAAAGAGACAAAGTGTTTTTTCGATAAAAAAAATCCTGAGGTTCGGCTAGTGCTATGTAAGAGACTTACCTAAACGCAGCCAGTAAGTCCCTTGTTATCTCCTCCTCTGTATCACCTTCATTGGAATTGACGTCTAGTCCTTGTACTGCTTGAATTTTAGTCACCCACTGCATGAAATCGTTTTCATCTATTAAGCCGTTACCTGGAATGGTAAAAGAATATACTTTAGTATGATCTTCTATACTTACAAAATGGCATATCCTGACAGACTGATTCATCATCGCCGAGCGTAACTCGCTTCCTTTAACTTTAATGAGTTAGGGCATGAAATTTGGTCAGTAAGGAAGTGATCTTGGAATATCTACCCCTAAGGCAGTGAAATAGGGGTTGAAAGTTTTTAAGCAAGTTCTTAAAGTTAAAATGGGACACATGGACAACAGGAATAAAATAAGTCTTTATTTCGGGAGACTGATTAAAAATTTGTAGATAAGTGTCTAAGCATTTCTAGATATTTTACATCTAAGGGGTGAAATGGAGGTTCACATTTAGTGTATAGGTTAGGTCCCTAATTTTTTAAGTTTAAAGAATGAAAGCTTTTCTCCAGGTTTTCGATTACAAATAAATGAATACGTGTATCAGAAATTATGGAAATTCTTATGGATAGTGCGCAACTAAAGCCGCGGGGCATAGCTAGTACGATATACTATAAATAAATCTTTTTTTCATATTTCTTGTTATAGGACATATAACGTAGACAATGTCCTGCCTTATAAACTCCTCTATCTTATAGCAAAAGTTCCATCAAAATCAGTATAACAGACGGCACCCGAAAAAACCTAGTTATTTTGAAAAAAACGGACATATACTTCAATTTTATATACAGGTTTTTATATTATGTATATGCTCGTACCTATTTTATATTATGTATATGCTCGTATACTTACTAAATTTAGCGAAGACCTTTATACGTGTTCTTCGCCCTTGGGTGAGGCGAGCACTATGCGATTCTTACGATATTGGCCTACAAAAATTGTAAATCAATGCTGAGTTTCAGAAACGATTAATCTAAACGTATGCGAGTATTATTGTTTATCGTATTATTTTGTTAATGTCTGTCTGACTCCATTTCAAATCGTGCACGAGTTGGTACACAAGTATTATCTGTTCTATGTTTATTATTTCATAAATTCTCATTATCGCTAAAGCAGTATTGGCTATAAAAGATTTAATGTTAGCCGTGGAAGTTTATTATCGAAAACTTATTGCGTCTGCTACTTATAGTAAGGTATTCATAAAGGGGCGATAGATCATCTTTTATTTATATATTATGACAAGTTACTCCATCTACCCCTTGTTGCGGCAATTATCTATCGATCGATTATTATATTATTATTGATTTCGGTTATAGAGATTAATCCAGATGAAAACGGTAACAAAAATATCGTATTTTCAAAGTGACACTTCTTTCTACACGCACCGTTCTACGTTTTGCGTTTTTCTGTTACGACAAAGCGTTACGATCGAGTGGAGGGGGTAGACGATACATCGCTGGCAAATTCCTCGACCTTGAATGTTGTTTATATTACCGTTCACTTGTCCCTTAACTTTCACTTCTATTATGTGTCTCAGCACACATTTCTATTGTTTATTTATTAGGATACATTGACATGTCCTGGCTCACTGATTGACAGACAGACCAACGCACGGCCGAAACAAATGTACCAATTAAGTTGAAATTTGTTATACAGACCGATTTTTTTTCTGAAAAATTCTATGAACCACGCGGGTAAAATTGCGTAGTTCATTATAAAAGCAGTACACAAAAGAACCCTTTACTCACAGGTGAATGTTCTTTGTTACATACAGTATATGTAAGTGAAGCGTACAGGATCACAAGTGAAGCGTACAGGATCACAAGTGAAGCGTACAGGATCACAAGTGAAGCGTACAGGATCACAAGTGAAGCGTACAGGATCACAAGTTGGTTTGATAATGACTGTATGTACTAACTTAAGCAATTCCTTGAAGAAGATCGACTTCGGGGTTTCCGTGAACCGTCAAACTGTCAATGTTATTAGGCTTCGTGATTATTCAAAAAGAAAAGCTCGCCGTTGTGTGCCTACACTTTACTTTTTTTACTGGTCCGCAGTTTGCGGGTAGCTCAACGGGCTATTGAACGTTCTATGTTGGCTGTTTCTCTGTCCGACAGAATTCGGAACTGAGTCACAAGGCAGAGAACTAAAGTATCCGATATCACGCGAGGAATAGGCTCGCTGAAGTGGCAATGGACTGGTCACTCACTCAGAAGAATAGATGCCAGATGACCCAGTAAGGTTCTGGAGTTGAGGCCGCGTTTAGGAAAACGAAGTGTTGGTCGACCGTTCACCAGGTGGGAAGATAATCTCCGTGTAGTAGTCGGCCCGGGATGGATGCGAGTAGCAGAAGATCGGCCGTCTTGGCGTTCATGGAGAGAGGCCTATGTCCAGGAGTGGACCTATAGGGGCTGATAATGATGACGGCTGTTTTTATAGAAAAGAGCTGATTTTCTGTAAGCCGGCGCACAGACGATGCAATTTTACGTGATAACGGTTCATTGATATATGAACGCAACGCCCGATGGAGTGAAAGAGACGGCTTGTTACGCTCGCAGGCTCCGGCCATTCGGAACGTTACTATCACCCTTAACGTCCTTATGACGTCATAATTTTTCGTAGATTCAGCTGGCGTTATTGATTTAGAATACGTTATCACGTCTATAAAACTTTTCTTGAAAAGTGTAATGAAAATTAATTTTAGTTACATGGCACATACATTACATTTCAGTTCCATTATAATATACTATAGTTGATGTCTTAAGTTAACGCGAATGTTAGACATTACAATAAAACTACTTTTGCGGATTTTAATCGCGGTTTATTGAATTATTTATGTAGCCCAGTATAGTATACTATAGTGATACATACTAGTGGTCGCTCAGTGGTCGAAATTCGATCATAAATTATTTCGATCGTACTTCGAATGTATTGGTACAAATTGTCATATATTTAGTTTCGCATTTTTTAGTTTTTCATCCCTCTGTTTTCTTTTTTATAGAATAGGGGGCAAACGAGTATTCGAAGCCTTTTTTACGACTACCGACGCCCATGAATATCCACACAATTACTATGCATATGCGTTGCCCTCCTCCACTACTCCCTCCAATTTATGCGAAGGTTGAGCAGTTGATCCAAAAAGAAAATACACCTGCATAGTTTGCTCTCTGTTGATAAATGTAACCTAATCTTTGCTCTAATACGGCCGGCAATCAGCACATTTCTCACATCGTTAAATCTTAATTACCGGGATTGGTGCGATTTATAGGCAACACTTATAGATTTAATCACTCAAACATATCGCCTTGGTGAAAAGAGGGGTAAAACGTAGGGGGAAAAGTAACTTTCATTATCATTTTTATAGTTTATGCCCATGGACATCCGCATAATTGTCATGAAGATGCGTTGCCCTCATTTCATACGTCGTCATACACACAAACCGCACGAAACGCGACAGGGTGACTTACGGTATCATGTGAGCGAACGTACCGAACCAATGCAATGCAACTTGGCCTCCGGGTGGGTAGGTGCCTCAAACGATTTTTTAGATGTTATAACATGGAAAGAAATTAATGTGGATGAGGCAAGGCAGGTATGTTAGGATCGTAATGTATGGCATTCCGTTCTCTCTGTCTAGCTCATTAGGGAGCTGGCGTGAAAATGCGTTGTTGTTGTTATAACATGGATCTTGGTTCTCATTCTACGTTAATGTTTTAGATGGGGTTTTCACTGACGCATCCATAAAGTTGTTACATTGCATCTGAATTGGGCCGGCACGACCCGGGAGGGATCGATCGCTCACATTATACCGGCGTAAAGTAACGCCTTATTTAGTTTAACTGTCACTTTACTTCGTTGGGTTTCGTGCGGTGTATGAGTGAGGGGGACGAGCAGGGGAGAGGAGGGAAAACGCCCTCCTACCAATTTATGCATAACCTCTGTGCGGATGTTTATGAGAATTTGTCGTCGCCATCTGGGGGCCGGTGCAACCGGGGCGATATGACGCATACATGATACGAAAAGTGATGGGAATGCAATCGCGGTTCGTGCGGTTCGTGAGTAGCCTGTGGCCCAATGGTCGGTTCACATGAAGGAGACCAACGCGTGGTTAATGGTGTCGTGATGCCACAACCATTAACCGTGTGGATATTAATGGTCGCCGGAAGTCGCTGAATGGATCTGATTGTACGTTTGTCCGTGTGTAAATGTATGATATATGAACAATATAAGCAAAATTTAGTGCGAGTAACATTTACAGTGTGCCATAAAAGTGCCTAAATTATTATATTGAACAAGTCGTCAACAGCGGCGCGCTGAATCCAAGGTATTTCGTGCTTGGACCGAGCACAAAGAAATCTGTCCACGAATTTGGAAGCTGTTCAGTGTTGACGGCCACATTTGTGTTCTAACCATTGACGTGTCTCTAACGTGGACTGCTGATTACATAGAATGAAATTGGTACCATTTGAACAGAGGCCAACACTACCGTTATCCCCAAAAGAAAATATCGCTTAATGCGCATGACCGCTGACATTCTAGTAGTTTAAAGATTTCAAATATGTCATACATTGAATTTATTGTCATTGTAACGTGTCAACATTAAAAAATGTTAAAGGTGAAAACTACCCTTAGCACTTAGGGTTATGAAAAATAGACAATAGTCGATTCTCAGACCTACTGAATATGCATATAAAATTTGTTAAGAATCGATAAAGTCGTTTCGGAGGAGTAAGGTAACTAACGTTGTGACACGAGAATTTCATATAAATAAGACTAGCTGTCCCGACAGACGTTGTTCTGTCATAAATTAAATTTGTTGTCATTGTAACGCGTAAACATTAAAACAGTGTTAAAGGTGAACTACCCTTAGCGCTTAGGTATATGAAAAATAGATAGCAGCCGATTATCAGACCTACTGAATATGCATATAAACTTTGGTAAAAATCAGTAAACTTGTTTCGGAGGTAACTAACAATGAGACACGAGAATTTTACATATAACATGTGTATGTGTTCAGATCAGTGTTCCAGACTGTTCGATCATGAGTGGCTACGCATTATATAAGTTTGTTCATTTAAGTATTTGTGTTCGCTTTTTGATTTGTTATTACGCGATGCAGTTCTTCTTAAATACTTGATGACTCGGCTCTTAATAAAGCGAAGGCTGTAGTGATTGATTTCGTCCGTCTGATACAACTGTAGGTATTTATAATCGTTCCCGCCATAGTTCGAGCCTTATCGTAACGGAGACAAATTCTGGTGCATCTCACTTCATTGCACTGTGTCAAAGTTGGTGGGGTTGTCCTGTGGTGCGGGGCAACCGTTTGTGGGAGAGGCGTCGCGGGTCGGAGGGGACTTACTAGCCGTCGAGGTGCCCTGCTGATATGTAATGTGTAATATCAATGTAAGCCATAGTATCTGTAACCTTTTTGGCGCTTGCTGTTGGCCAAGCCGAAGTTCTTGAAACAGTGTAAATGTCTTATTAAGAAATGAAAAATGACTACTGACTAACTAAAACGATTGACAGACAGAACAAAAATATTTTAATTCCTGTATGAGAGGCCTTAGTGAACATCTATACTATACTCGTCGCACCACGTGGTTTCACCCGTGTACTCCACCCCAAAAATGTACCCTGAAGGGCGGAGTTTTTGCTCGTAACGGATGTCTATACCCTAAAACCTACCAAATTTTAAGTTTGTAGGGGTTATAGTTTCTGATATTTCATGATTAATCAGTGAGTAAGTATATATAGCGAATAAACATAGGCCAAGGTAAATATCACAAGGCATAGCCAATAGACGATCTCTTGGCGTTCATTGAGAGAGGCCTATGTCCAGCAGTGGATCGATAAGGGCTGGTAATGATGATATATATATATAT
>JAFELO010002081.1:82156-98486 GCA_017140195.1 Eumaeus atala
GAGAGAGAGAGAGAGAGTTTTAATATGAGGGTTAAAAAATAGACATAATCATTCCATTATATAGTAATCGGTCGAGGTGGCGAACTTCAGCTAGTATCAGAGAAGTTCCTCACCCTCGACGGGGCGGCGGCTCCAAGATTAGCCTCCTATGCGCATGTTTGCCGGCATCAACATTTACAAGTACCCTATCGTTTTTATTATTCTCTTCCACGCCATCCAATTAAAAGCGCAGTATCAAAAGGAAGTTGGAAGAACGATTAGATTAGCATATTGAGCCGATAATGCTCGCAGCTAACTTCGTTGTACACGAAAATAAAACTCTTTTTTGTTTAGTGTAAGTGGGCATATTATCAAACCGAGGCTCCAATTACGACTGACGCCTATAAACAACGGCATAATTGTTATGCAGGTGTGATGTGCTCCTTTCTTTCTTTTCTCCCCCACTGGGCCAACGGAAGCTCGCAAATCGCATAAAACGTGAAAGCAAAGTGTAGTATTAAACTAAATGGCCGCGCCGTGTGAGCTGAAACACGATTGTAAAGAAAGATGCAGAGATTTAATCGACAACCCGCCTCTACTAATATTGTAAAGAGGAAAATTTGATTGCTTGTTTGTTTGTATTGTATGACAATAATATTGTCCAAAAGCGATATTGTTGACTATCAAAGCTTCGATGATTTTTTTCACACCCTATATTAAAGTAAATCCTAATCCACTGCTGAAATTACTGGCAGATAGCTGTCGTGACAGACGTTGTTCTGTCCCCATCATGGTTCAAGCATTGTCATGGCGGTGGGCTCAGTAACCTGTTGTGGTCCGAGACACCTTGGGCGGAGCCAATTGCACCGAGGAGGTGGCGGTTCTTAGTACCCCTCCTATAAGAGGAGGGTACTAAAGAGCAGGAGGTGCCGCTCTTTGTACCCCTCTTAAGAAGTGGGGGCAAAAGAGAAAAAGTGGCGGCGCTTTTGCGCACGGGGCAAGGGGCGAGGATGGGAACCTCACTCCATTGCACTGTCCCAAAGTCGGTGGGGTTGTCATGTGGTGCGGGACCACCCCATCAGTGGAGGTGGCGTCGGTTCCTTCAGGGGCTGACTTGCCGTCGAGGTGCCCTGATGATTTGCTGTTCCGGAGCACATCACCAAAGGCGGCACTGATGGCACTTGCGGTGGTTTTTGTGGGTATTCGGCACTATATAATGTGCTGCGAGCCCTACACACCACCCAGGGCCAGTGAAGACGCGTAAATGCGTTTCCCGCGTCAACAAAAAAAAAACGTTGTTCTGTGATAAATTAAATTTGTTGTCACGGTAAGTAACGTGTAATGCTTACGAACATTTTTGTTTTTCTGGAAATAAATGATTTTTGCCAAATCATTGCACAGCACTGCGGAACCGGTACGGACTGCTAGGAAGTTATAACTTACAAGAACATGGATCCAGTTTAAACCCATCAATACCGGTTTTATCTGACATATGCACAACGTTTTCTATCTCACTGTACTGAAAGTCTCCGGTGTAAGGGAAAATATTGCAAGCTACAACTGCATGCATAATAAGATTAAACGCCTTTGCGTTTGGAATTGAGTTGCGTGTGTATATTTGAATTAGCAGAGCACACAAGCTCACAATGTAAGATTTTTTTTAACTGACTTGGCCCACCACAAGACCCCACAGTCGGTACTCCTCTCTAGCCAGGATCGACAGCTTCAACCACTGACGACCCCTTGATATGATCTCAGGGAGCCCGAGGGAACAGCTAAAACTGTCATGGGACCTGCCACGAATTTAATCAGAAGAAAATAGCAGGAGTAGGAAGTAATTACAACTTCCCTCCTTAATCAAAGCAGGAGACAGTACAAGGTCGCGGTGACTTATACAAGGAAAGGAGAGTGCGACCAGGTAAGCCCCAGGTGCTATGCACCACGGAGATGTAGATAAATGATTAGCTGATATTGACTATCATCATTACAAGCCCTTATCGGTCCACTGTTATAGACCGCTTTCAACGAACGCCAGTACAGCCTCCTGCAACTCGCACCCATCCCGGACCAGCTACTGCACGAAAATCGTCTATTGACCATTCCTTGTTGTAATAAGTGGCATACAGTGCACAGATGCATTTCCCGCGGAGCATAAGCAAACACAATAATGTGAATCGAATAGGAATTTACAAATTTAATTGTAATCGAATTTTATTGCCCACTTTTCAATAAAATCGGCCAATTGCACACCGAGGCGTCCGTATCAACGGGAGTCACGAACATTACAACTTATATAATTAAATTTATATTTGCGGGCGACTGCATACATTTTGTGGGGCGTTTCTTACACACACTACACATATAAGTTTGTAATGATTTTTTCCATTGAACAATTATAATTTATCAATTTTTCGTATTTATTGTTTTAGCCGGGATACGCCGAGGAATATCGCCCGAGAGAAGGTTCTTCTATGATTGATGGTCACGACCCTACCAGTACTGGGGAATCGGCGCGAATTGATATTTTGAATTGGATTGTTATAGTGACAACAGAAGTACATAATCTGTGAAAATTTCGACTGTCGATATATTACGGTTATGATCAGATCAGATTCACGGTTCTGGTTTTAGGCTCTGGATTAGAGACCGTTATACCGTATTGAGTATACCTTTCTTTTTTATAGAATAGGGAGCGAACGAGCAATCGGAGCCTTTTTACGGCTACCGACACATATGAACATCCACATGATTACTATGCCGGCTACTCACAAACCTCACTGAAGATGTCACTTTACGGCGGTATTATGTGAGCGAGAGGTACCTCCCGTTGCAGACGTGGACGTAGTGTTATGCACTATGCATGGGACTACCTCTTCCTGAAATACAATAACTACACGTCCACAAATTTTGCGGATAGAGAAAAAAACAAAGTATCGCACATATTTCTTACTCCCAACGCTGGAGGACAAAATATATCCGCCCGATCCCAAAATACTTAAGTACCACAATAAAATTTTGTATGCACTAATCCTTGTGGTTTTTGATTGACCGCGATCGACTCTACCATCAGCCACGACCGTCTGGTTGCCCGCCCCTGGTACATACCATCACGAGACGACGCAGTAAGAGCGGACTACACAAGCGAAACTGCGGAGCGTTGCTTGTACAATAAAGTATTTTGTTAGCATGCAAATGCAAATAAAATATTTTATCACGCAATAATTGAATTCAGCAAAAGCTAGCAGGACTTTAAATGTCCATTTCTTACTTCTATTTTGTGCAATACGATTATATTTATCTCGAATGGATTCTGGGAGCTAATTGTTATAACTTTAGTAAGGACCGGTTAATTTGTTATCCGACTTTAAGATGGAGGTAATTATCAATTATTCTGTTTTTTATTTCGCTTTTCATTTATTAACAGCAGCCTCTGTACATCATTATTCACCATTATCCTTATCCGTCCACTGCTCGACATAGGCCTCTCTCAAAGAACGCCAAGACCACTGATCTTCTGCTACTCGCATCCACCGGACCGGCTGCTGCACGGAGATCGTCCTCGCACCTGGTGAACGGTCGACCAACATTTCATTTTCCTAAACGCGGCCGCCACTCCAGATCTTTACAGGCCCGTCTGCCGTTCTTCTGAGTGTGTGACCAGCCCATTGCTACCTCAGTGAACTTATTCGTCGCGTGATATCGGATACTTTAGTTATCTGCCTTGCGACTTCGTTACGAATTCTGTCGGACTGAGAAGCACCCAACATAGCACGTTGAGTACCCGTTGAGCTACCGCAAACTTGCCGACCAGTCCTAAATCCTAAACCTCTCCAACGATCGTTTTTATATTGGATACGCTTAAATAATATGAATTGTTAAGACGTAGTATCGCGATGACCCATTGGTAGGGAGGAGAGAAAAGGGTTTGCACAACGATTGTAAATTGAGATCGCTAATCAAAATCAAAACGCTCAGATTGCTCGCTTTTCTTCTCATAAAAATACATTTGTTTGTCTTCCTAACCTCTACAGACTAATTTAAGAGAAGCGGGCGATTGTTCTGCAAGTTAATTGTAGACTGTTATCTAAGGCTCATGCAATTACATTTGCATTATATGCCGCGGGTATAACACGCGCGCAGGGTGTAAGGGTCTGCGGCGAGGTCACCGGAAGCTGTTGGGCCGCGGCACGTCACCACTTACCCCCGAACACATTAACTATCGATCTGGTTACTTACTATGTTTTACCCTTGACCAATTGTAACTGTTCATTTAAGTTGATAAAATATTTGATTATTGTTTGTTACATCCTTACATAGGCATGCCCTTTTTAACCTGATCTATATGAAACGCGACAATTTGAATTGTGAAATGAAACGTCTGATGGAGAGGTTTATGCCAATTGTATGAATTTCATCTCTTCTAAGTCCTTGGTCATCATGAGAACAGTTAATGTGGATAGGAGTAGAAACAGAAAAGGGATGTGGTTCATTAGTTTTAGCTATTAGCCCGGAAAAACATCGTGATATTAAATAGCATAAAAAGTGTATTCGTTTAAATTAAACGCGTGTTTAATTTATTGATATATACTTGGACGGAGTGGCGTGACACGAGTGTGTCAAGTACAACTACGCTACGAAGTGTTTGTGAGTCGATCAGTCACACGTAACTACGTCGCGGCGAAAACGTTTTCATTTACAAGCTAACTACGTCGTAGGTGCGGTGTGTTAATTAGTTTTTAATAAACTTCGCTAGTGATTAATAGTGTAGGAGATTATTTAGTCTCCACCATGGCTCAACCTTGCCGTGGCGGTAGGGTTCAGTAGCCTGGGGTGAATCCTGATACCCTTGGGTGAATCCAATTTAACCGAGGGGGCTGCTCCTTTAGCCCTTTGTAAGATGAGGGTATTAAAGAACAGGAGGGGGCTTTTGCGTACGGGTTAGGGGGTGAGGATGGGAACACCATGGCAATGTGGAGGTGGCGTCGGTTCCTTAAGGGACTGACTAGACGTCAAGGTGCCCTGATGAACTTGTAGTTTTGGGCACCACACCAAAGGCTACACTGATTCTCCAAATTCTCGTTTGCCCCCCCCCCCCATACTATAAAAAGGCAATGAGATCTCATTTAAAAATTCATAAACATATCATTCAGATACTTAGGATTTTTAAAGATGAAACACTACAGAAGTTCTAAGTCTCCTTCCGCGCTCTAAAAATTCTTCACATATTTGAGAAAACTTAGTTAATAATGTTGTACGAATTCTATGCCGTATATCATTGAAGTTTTCCGACTGTATTTGCATATTAACATTAATATGCCCTGACAGATATGAGCATAAGTTTTAAGAGGTCATCATTGCCGTCATTGCCAACCCAAACCTACGCACGCACTCATCTGTTCTCGTATTTATTTTTCATATCCAAGAGTTAGAGCCAACACAGTAATCTTACTACACAATAGAGAAGACACTGTGAATCCCACAATATTATTTTATTAGCATAAGGGGGCAAAGGAGAAATCGGCGCCCTTTGATGACTACTGACGCCCATGGACATTCGCATGATTGTTACACAGATGCGTTGCCCTTCATCCCATCCCTCCCAATGGGCCATCGGCTACTCACAAACCGTACGAAACGCGTCATCGTAGGTGTTACTTTACGGCGGTATCAGGTGAGCGAGAAGTACCTCCCCGGTCGTGCCGGCCAATTTCCGTCACATAGGATGATGTAGTGTCATGCGCCATTCATGGAACTACCTCCTCCTATGCACCATGACACTACCTCTTCCCATTACATACCATAAAACAATATCTGCAAAAGCATCTGTATGTATGTAACGGTTTTCTCAAAGTTATGATCAGATTTTCATGCGGTTTTCATCAATGGCGCTTCCATTCCCCAGGCAGGATTTAGTGTATAATTTTTTAAGGTAGCAATCCGGCCTCTACTTTTCACGGGCGGATCCGTATGTAGTAGTACTATGGCTTTGTCCGTGAATAAACAATTGCGGAAATTTTTAGAAAAAATGTTTAAGCCGTTTTTACATGGCAGATCCTATTTGGAAAAGTGCATAGTTTAAATGTGCTTTTTTGCATAGACAATCTTTCGTGCATGATTTCACAAAGTGCTCAATTTGAGATGTGCGCATCTTTTATACGGACGCAGTTCAGACGCTTAATGTGTATCTTGGTGTTTTTGTAAATCAATGATTAGTATATTGAAAACACTGCGCTCGAAAAACGTTTTCGGCTTTTCTTTTAAACCCCATGCGAAAAAACCTGTTTAAGTATACACCATGTATCCCTACGTGGTAGTTGCATTTAATATGAACTAGTGGCTACACGCAAATCGCCGTTTAGCCCGTCTAAGGGGAATCCACGACTAATCGATCAATACATTTTAAAGAGCCATTGACTCTTTGCAAACAAATCGAGCTGATGCGACCGGGAAAGTGTCTCTCTCGTAACACATTTGGATAGGAAAGTTTTTGATGGTCATGAATAATCAAGTTGAGGACATTTCTCAGTTGACTTTCGCTACTTGTTCGATGTTTACAGATAAATGTCTTTTTAAATTCATTATTTCCTGTTAAATCCCTTTTTTCACAAATAAATAAAGAAGCCTATTATTTTTACATAGGATTATTCATAGATATATAGCAATATACACAGTCGAGGCCCTATATATATAATTTTTGTTCGACTTGGCAGGGACACTGCCGTGGCCTCAGATAGGTCCAATAAACACATTAAATAGTTTTTTATTTTGTACAAAAACTCTGGATAGTACATACAAATTTTAACGCAATATTTTTTCAGTAAGATAATTAATTATTTTTTTAGCTCCATGCTGCATTGCAGCGGAATTGGGCATGCATGACCGAGGTCCTCTCGCTCATTTGTGGCCACCGGAAACATCGTAACGCCGTGTTTCGTGCGGTTTGTGAGTATCCTTTGGCCCACTGGAGAAGAGGAGGAAAGGAGAGCAACGTATTTATACGACAATTATGCGGATGTCTTTGGACGTCGGTAGTCGTCGAAAGGCTTATTTTCCTCGTTTGCTCCTGTAGGTACTACACCTACTATAAAAAAATACCAAAAATGTGGGGTCATAGGACACTATAAATATAGAGTACTACCATAAAAAACTAAGTCTAAAATAACTTTATGCCTAAAGGAACAAAATTATAATTAAAATGTTTGTCCATGAAATTTTTCAGTGTTTTAAACGGCCGCCGACCAGAACATTGGAAAACGTTTTCGATTAAAAGGGATATTTCCGGCTTAAAATCCACAATCATTTATACGACCTTATTTTCTTAAACACGCACAATCAGATACCCAGAAGATAGAGAGAGAAAGAAAGAAAGATTTTCAGAGAGAGAAAAAAGATTTTCTTAAACACGCAGTAGTTGTGATTGTTATGATGTATTTTGGTAAAGGCACTAACGATGTTTATCAAATTTTGATTGATGGCATTTGATTTATTTCTGTACAGTCAGCATAGAAAGTCGTTGAGCAGTGCGGGTTTTAAAACTATACTAATAGAATGTATAGTCCAACTAAGTGACCAAGTAACATTTATGGATCAAAATAAAGGGAATGATTGGGGTTTTTTTTTGTTACCAATTAAGGTGCACTAAGGTGTCTAGGAGAAAAATGATTACAGTAATCGGCTGTCTGATTAGTGGTCTAGTGTTCAGTATATTCAGCCACAGCACAGGTCCAGGGTTCGAATCCCGGGCCTAACAATAGCTCTTATTTAGATTTTTCAATTTCTAATAACGGTCCAGAGTCAGTAAGTTGGCAGTGTTGGTACTAGTGAAACTAGTGAAGGATTACCGTCCCATCGGATTAGGTGAAGTAATTAATAAAGAGTGCACTTTGTGTATGTGCAAAGTCTCGTGCACTTGAATATGTCCTGCGTAGATGGCTCTTCGGATTAGAGATGGCCGCTGTAGACAAAATACAGCTAAGACAACATTACTAACCGCCCTTAGGTTTTCTGCGTGGCCTTCACTTCAGAATCATGTTTCTTTTTATACAGTAAACGCCAGCCAGGAAGCTTGAATCTATTAATCAGCCTTTGTTATTAATGGTACATACAATGCAACCATAAGAAGTCTCGTGACTCCCAGCTTGATTCGGACCCAGATAAGTCTTGAGCCGACCATACCATTATGTGTATATGATGCGCCTACAAAATGAACTCTACAATTGCAATAAATATTGTAACATAAGTAATCTATTGTAGACAAGTACCTAGAGGTTTAGCTTGAAAAATAATCACAAATTAAAAGAACATAATATGCACTCCTTTCACAAATTATGCAAATACATTGTGAATGTATATGTGAGCTTAGAGGGAAGTAGTATATGTACGATATGCGTGACATTGAATAATGAATTGTTTCGTGCTCCAACATAGCGCAGTCGACGTACAAGATAAACCCACAATAGCATCTGGAATATCCAGATATTGCTCGTTGAAATCTATTGTCTTTTAATTATATATTTAGTTGCTACCAGCAAATGAACTCCTGGGCGGTATTGAATTCCCACATACTGTAAACAGTTGACGCCGTTCCCCACCACAATGCAGCAATAATTTTCTCCTGATTTTAAACGCGGTACAAATGTCCCTAATTAGGAAGTTATTAAATTTCGACTGTTATAATTTTGTCACAACATGTTCAAGAATCGGTGTTTATTTGTGACAGAAATTAATTTAGAACACGTAGTGGACTAGGGGGAAGTGCTTTGCAAGGGCACATATTTTAAAAATAAATTACATCCTACTTGTGTAACTCGGCTGACCGACAGGCGAATAAAACCGCAGCTTAAGAATTGTAGGTAAAACTCGCTGTATCACTGTTACAGAAAAGTATAGTATATCGATAGTAACACCTAAAACTTGAAGTTGGTTGTGACTTACAAATCTTCAGTAATCTATTTCGAATTAAGAACAAGCTGCTCTTCGCGGTTTCACCTGCGTAAGTTTTGACTTCATGGAAATAAAAAGTGCAAATTTATGTAACTCGCTCTTCTCACACATACCAAATACAGGTAAATAAAAGCGCGCTTTTGATTGGTCCAAGATGCGGCCTACACTAGGTGTAATGAACTTGTCACATGACAATCAGCTGCGTCGTAGGTACGCGTGCAGAAATCATCGCACAATAAAACATTTTTTTTATATCGAAGTAAATTTACGTTCTGATAATATTAATTATTGGTATATGGACGATATTTGATTTTATTGAACTATGATTTTCAGTAATGACATATGTATAGGTATACATGTATAAAAGGAATAACAGGATTTTGTGAAATATTGTGTAAGTATTATATAAAACCGATAGGTAAATAATCCATGGTATAATGTCAGATATTTTACATACAGAATATTCCAGTGACAACCATTACAAACAACAATGTCACGAATTTAAAAAAAAAACATTAAATTAATGAAATTTAAATTTATTACACGACTCTACAGCTTTTTATTTTGTGAAGGTCTAGAAACAAAAGTGCGCGACGGTAGTGTCGTCTTTAAGTCGCGATGTACGTCTCGCCCGTCGATCTAACGCCTTAAAAGTGAAAACTTACCGAAATTGTTTTCGTTAATTGCTCGTGTTCTCCTAAAACTAATTAGCACAAACATTCACCAAGAAGTAACTCGTTTCAATTACGAACGAACAATTCGCAAATAAAAATTGAGGGCACCCAAATAAAAATACGCGATGGCTAAATAGAACAGCAATTTTGTTTCAAATATTCTAATCTAAATGTCTTCCATCTGAAAGCTTGCTACATATTTCTACCTACGTTTTGTTAATGTTAACCTATTATTTTTCTGAAAGGAACTTGACATCGCAATGCTTTCACGTTATTCTTCACTTTTTACGTGATAACGTTTTGAAAATAGATAACGCCGGCTGCATGCACCAAAAGTAAAGTCGTCATAGAAATGTTACGAGCCATAGTAACGCTCTAAACGGGTGGAGCCTGTGAGTGAGAGAGGGTAACAAGTCATCTCTTCCACTACGTAATCAGTTACACAACCGTTATCATGTAAAATTATATCGTCCATAACAAACGACCAGTCGTTTATATATCATAGAGGGACAAACGAGATATCGATACTAATTGGTAACCATATGCTGGCGTGGGTGACTACCCAAGTCATGCCCTCCTTTACCGCATACTACCCAAAGGCCCATTATAAACTCACAAACCGCTCAAAGCACAGCTATCAGCATATATATCGGTGGGGTTGTCCTGTAGGGCGGGGCAACCCCATCTGTGAAGGTGGAGTTGGTCCCTGAGGGGGCTGACTTACCGTATGAGGTGCCCTATTGATTTGTTGTTCCGGGGCACCTCACCAAGGGCGGCACTGATGGCTCTCGAGGTGGTTTTTGTGGGAATTCGGCACTATCATGTACCGCGAGTCCCATACACCACTGGACCCCTCCCAGGGCCGGTGAAGGCGCGTAAATGCGTTTCCCCGCGTCAACAAAAAAAAGGGAGATCTAAGTCAGTGAAAATAGAGCTATACGTATGTTTAGTCCTTACACTTAATTGCACACAAACTTAATAAAGCGTGGTTAAAGTTAATACTTAAAATGAGCAACTACAGCCTTTAAAAGATCTCGGTATACGGGTCCAACGATTTTCTTGAAAGTTACTTTAGGGAGTTTCAGGGGCGATAAATCGATCTACAGAGGTTTTATTTTCAGAAAACATGTATTCATTGTACAATTTCACTACGAAACTATATTTTACCACCATATACAACGTCAAAAAGATTGGTCGGGAAATAGGTCCGCTAAAAAATTATAGAAACGTGGCTTAAATCTCGGTCCGATCGTTTCTTTTTTTATTCTATTTTTTTGTGTTCTTTCTTTTTGCGAGAAAAAACTGCTCTTGCTTAGTTATAAGTAAATATAATTCCAAAAATACATGATGTACGAAAACATTATAAAAGAATTCAAGTACCCTCTGAACTTGAATTCTTTAACCCTAAACCTAAGTGTTACTGCTGGCTTTATACTAAGGCGACCGACGGCATTGATATGCCACACACCCATCCGACCCCATCGGAACAGGTGGCATTGTGCATTTCCCAACGAAATCAAAAATTACTTTACTCACCAGTCTTGCTGGCATCCTTGATGAGGCCGTCGATGAGGTCATCGCTGACTTCGATGCCCAAGTTCCTCAACATGAACTGCAGCTCGGCGGGCGTGACGTGTCCGTCGCTGTCCCGATCCAGCAGACCAAACGCTGTGCGGAGATCTGAAATCAATACATCTATCTGTATTTTGTCTGCGAATAATTAAGAGCAGAATCAATAGTGTTTATGTGTTAATTACCCAAATAAAATTATATTATATTTTACTCTATCATATTCTTATATGTATAGATACCTTATATAATGTTAATAACTATCAGCGCCATGTGGTTGTACCTGCGTACTCCGTCCCCCAAAACGCATCCTTAGGGTTGGAGTTTCGCACAATTCGTCCTTAGCGGATCTCTGTGCCCTAAAATAATCCTACCTGCCAAATTTCAAGTTTTGTAGGTGTTATGGTTTCTAAGATTTCTTCACTAAATAAGTGAGTGGTATTCTTATCACTTTTATATATATAGATAGTAAGATACGGTCCATTCCGGTTTTGCGGTTAGATTTCGTCTAACGACTTTATAGCGTTCTAATTGTGATAGTGTTTTCGCAATCACTGGAGTACATAGGCTTTAACATATAAACATAAGGTATGGATCACCAGTGTGCGCAGACAGGTCTACTATAGGCGCAGCGCGACGTAAATTACTGCAGAATCAAAGAGTAGCTTTGGTATTTTTATGTAAAGCCTTCAGTACGGAGGCCTTACTTGTGTTATAACTCAAAAAATCTCAATGATCCAAACTTCCTAAGACCTCAAGACAGACAGAAGATTACAAAACTATTTAATCCGATAGACGTCTGGTGACGTCACAAACTTTAATTGACGAATGGCAGCACCGCTGGTCGAATACAACCTAAGGGCGGCAACTATATAACTTCTTCCCACGCGTGCTGCACCGACTATCGAAGCACAGTTTAGAAGTTGATCATTACATCTCTCAGTTTCTCTCAGTTGTAACTGGTCGCGGCAACTTTAGTAGCAAACTTCATAGTTTTAAACTAGTAGCGTCACGTTTTTTTTCTTTTGTTTTTTTTTTCGTAGGGACCTAATACTGGTTGGCGGCGCTAGTCCAGCCTCAACAGTTCGACTGACTACGAAGACTTTTTTGTCTTCAGGTTTAGGGAGACGATAGGGGGACAGACCCCCCTCTTTTCCCGCGGGTGGGAAGAGATGAACCGGGTTGGTTGTGGGCGTACCCTATAGTGATTATTTTTGGAACCTAAAAGGGGGAAGCGGTCCCCCTCCCCACTCTAGTGGGTCAGCGCGCGCACGATGCCGTTTAAATTGCGGTGTCGTGGATAAGGATAATTGAGCTCGTTTAGTGTTTGGCTTATCTGAGGCCCCCCCCCTCTGACGGAGGGGGTTGATTTTCGCTACAAATCGGCAAAAGCCGTATTCTTAATTTATTTATTATTAGAGCTCTCTAGAGTCGCGTTATTTTATTACTATCAATCTAAGCTCTCGATTTACGGATTCGAACCCGGGCTCGTTTCCGTAAGTGGTGTGTGAGTTTGACATTCTGTCAGTCATATGTTATAACTGTGTCACTATATGTAAGATTTCATCGCTCGACCGGTAGGAGCGGTGTATATCGTATTGGTTCTAGCAGAAAAAATGCATTTACGCACCATCCAGCCGACCCAAGGGGAGTAGCGCCACCTCTCTGTGGTGTTTGACCGAAGGTGACGAACATGAACAAAGCGTACATCACTTCTTATGGGAGTGTGATTTTTGGCAAGTTGAGCGAAACACAATGCTTGATAAATAATTAATATGAATTAACAATTCACATTCGTAGTAGTTTACTATGGCGATCTCGTAGAGGACTTGAGAAACCATAATGTTTTTAAACAATTTTATCATAAACATAGGTCAGTCTTAGTAGTACCCCTTAAACAACAAAGTGAATATCATATGACATAGCCAATATCAGCAAATCGTTTATCTACATCTGCGTGGTGCATAGCACCTTGTATAAGTCACTGCAATCTTGTACTGTCTCCTGCTTTGACTAAGGAGGGAAGTTGTAATTACTTCCTACTCCTGCTATTTTCTTCTGATTAAATTCGTGGCAGGTCCCATGACAGTTTTAGCTGTTCCCTCGGGCTCCCTGAGATCATATCACGGGGGCGTCAGTGGTTGAAGCTGTCGATCCTGGCTAGAGAGGAGTACCGACGGTGGGGTCTAGTGGTGGGCCAAGTCAGTTAAAAAAGTCTTTAAGTTAATCCGTAAACAAGATTTTTCTGTGTCCTCCCTTCGCGTACCGCTTCAGTAGTTGTTTCAATACTACAACCCTATTCATCTTTAATTTATCAGAAATGACTAGTGCGTCTCTTATAGGCTACAAGTCCTATGTCATCTCTTAAAGTACGCGACATGGTTCTAGGCGCTATCTTCATTTCCCGAGATAAAATATTTTACTTTCGGACAGGATTTCTTCGAAATCTTTCCGCTTGTTGATGCATGCATGTTAATGCTTTGATCACCTTTTTCTCACGAACACTACGTAGACTGTCAGATTTTCTCTGCCACAAACAGAGGAAGTTTCATTGTACCTATTAATAGCCCGGTACACAAACATTTGACTAATAACAAACGTATGGAGAGTTTTAAAAATTGCATTTGACTCCACACCTACTCTGTGTAATGCAATCACAGCGATTCTGTTCTCTTTATGACCCCCGCCAGTTTAATATCGCAGAATATTGTACAATTTGTTCGCGAAAAAACAAGAAAACACACTTGTTACTTAACAATCGTATAAAAATTACAGACATCAAATTCAAATGTAATATTTTTTATTTTTAATTGTAGCAGCATTTACGGATCGACTAAGTATATTGACTTCAATCAAAATGGCGAATTATTTAGGTAAATCGTAGCGCCCTGTTAACGTTACATTTTTACAGTCGCAGCGTATATACATTTTACAGCGTATTACCCATTATATAAAGTATATCGTTTTTTCAGTTGATTGAAATTCATTCGTTGATTGATATTCTGTTTTACCTTCAGTCACTGCGGAATAATGAGTCATGAAAGTATTTATTAGTTTGCAAGTCTGATCAATAGCTTTTTATATCGCCCTGGCATTGTTCCCCATGTCATGATTTCACTTCCAATGACGACACACTAAAACTATATTAGCGTGTCGTATTGCAAATTTTGCGTTAAAAAAATTATATTTTTTTTAAGTGAAATATTTTTAGAATCGTTATGATTTCAATGAAACGAAAAGAAATTTTACGTCTACGTTCAAATTTAAAAGTGAACACTCTCATTTTTTAGGGTAAGACGAACCTACTTGCCTTGGCACCGAATTCAATCATATATTACTTTAAAAATTTACAATGATAGATTGTAGTATCAAATAAGTTTATTTTTTACTTTTCGTCCGTATGCTATTTTTTTAATCGGTTGGACTTTCTTCTTATATAAGTTATATTTTTGACGACATCCATATTGATCGAAAAAGGATTTAAAGCTATTTTTCAGATTTATATGGACGGTTATATAATATAGTGAAAGTAATCTTATCTAATCTAGAAGAGAAACCCAGTATCTACATCCCATCCACATTAATATTACACCAAAAAAATATACAATATATTTCGAATTGAAAATTCACTCGTAATAGGTGTCGCCTTTTCGAATGAACCAATTTAATTCATACATACATAATATATTATATCTAATACAATTGTTGGCTGGCTTAACGATCGGCGGTGTGAGCGCGTGCTAGGAACGCCATACTGAGTAGGTGTAGGCCCATAGTAGTACAGTAAACTTTGAAGGCAATAATGTATCCCATCAAACTTTTTAATCGTCTGATGCGGAAACGTTGTAGTGTGCACTTACGTACATCGTCGTACTAAAAAGCCCGCTTAAAGTATCGGCCATTTATATGTTTGGAGTCTCGTGTGGACCTAATAACGTCGCCATCAACCAATGCTAAACGACATTGTGAATGCCGATGTAAAATTATTACGACGACGTGTGCTGGCGACACTAACATTCGAAGCCCAATATAGCGATAATCAACCGCGTTTGCCGGTAGTGTGGCCGGAACATAAGATGTATGGCGTGCAGCATTGCGACCATATTGCAGTGGAATCCGCCAAGTGCGCCTGTGTTTTCGTTTGTTCGAATAAATAATACCGGCGTGAAATAATGACTATTCTGTTGGATGTCGTAAAGTTTGCAAGTGCGGATGTTTAGGATTAACGTTAAATATGTTTTTTTATAATTTATAGACATTCTAGTAAGAGGTGCATGCTACGTTTCAGCAGATTTAGGCCGGCACGGCCGGGGAGGTGCCTCGCTCACATGACACTGCCGTAAAGTGACAGCTACGCTGTCATGTTTCGCAAGGTTCGTCAGTAGCCGATGGCCCATTGCAGAGGAAGATGAAAGGATGGCCGTACATCTGGATGACAACAATAATTCGGATGCCTATGAGCGTCAGTAGTCGTCCTAAGGCTCTGATTGCTTGTTCGCTCCCTATAGATAAAAGAATAGTGTAAGAACCAAGAGAAACCTTATTCCTAAAGTATCCTCAATTACTTCCCTGTCAAATGAATCGAAAAACCATACCTACTCACTCGCTTTACACGGCGTAGGTAAGCAGAGAAGGTAAGCAAATTATTTCGCAATTTTGTGGTCGACCAAAGATAAGTGCTGCCGATATGCTGACACATCTGTGTAGCCAGGGTCGGCACCAACAGCCACTTATGAAATCATCGCAGTGAGCCCGAGTGGACTGCAACAACGGGCTTGAGACCGCGACGAACCTGATCAGGAGATAGAAAGAGTACGAAGTTTTCCAATCTTCTTATTCTTCTTCAGCGAATATTCGCCCACTGTTGGGGACGCCTCTCCTCCATCTGGTATACCGCAACCGCTGCCGTGGCTCGGCTTGGTTGGCTAGCTATGAATGTGCTGTTCATGATTGGAGGTACGAGCCCGATACTCGCCACGTGGGCCACATGTCTCGGCGAGCTCCACACTTTCAGAGAAACATTTCCATTTTCTAGGCTTGGGAAACCTGATAGGGTTAATTAGGCACCTGGATTGGCACCACCCGGGAGGCACGTGTAGGGGTTCTATGGGTTAACACCAACGGACGTTGCTAGACGAGACCCCCTTCTTCTTATATGTAAAACA